>JAHWFP010199876.1:0-16069 GCA_023313725.1 Lithobius niger
CTCGGTCTTCCATGTTAAAGCCGAAATTTCGATGCTTAATTTCTCCGCCGTCTTTCAACATACTCCCATGAAATTTCGTATATAAGCTTTGTGGGACTTGTCCAACACGTGCACCAACTTTTATTAATGTACGATTTGTCACATTGGCGATCTGGACTTCAGCTGGAATCGTGAGTTTCATTTTTGTCTTGTTATGATGATGAGGATCTTTGTGGGACACGTTTATACAATGGTCTCGACAGACTAAACCATTTGTCGTAGAAAGCTGGTTCTCAGCTCATTTGAAAGATCTACTCCCGGAGATGTGCCCTTTTATAGAAATAGAAATTTCAATTGGTCGTTCCATTCCGGAGTTACGGGGCCCTGAACGATCGGTTTTATTGTTATACATTGTTTTAAACATTGTTTTTTATGCAACAATGCCAATCAGCAAACGCCAGACAGAAAGCGTAAGCAAATGCTAACAATGGTGGTGAGCCAACAATTTACCCGCGCGTGAAGAGGAAGCATTATCCTTATTACGAATGGATTTATGTAATTTTTTGGCGTCATTCTCCCGTGTTAAAGCTAAAATGTCCGTTGCCCATTTAGCTTGCCACCCTATGTTACAAATACGGACAAAGCCGCTGACAGACAGGTGCGGACAAACCAACTTCCAAAAGAAAGACTTATACTGAATGAGCGAGCGAAGCGAGCGAAATTCAGTGCCTTTTGCAACGAGTGCAGACAACCAGCTTGGTGTGTCAAAGTATCACGAATTCGAAAACAAAAACGAGCTCGTTTGATGTTTAAGGTAAGGTTTAACTGATCCGAAGTCAAAACAGCAAAGTAACCCAAATAAACTTTCCTGTAAGGTTTCACATACCGCAGTGTTCCTGTACTGTTTAGTCCACGTGAAACCTTACTGCTGTATTCAACCATTCGACACGTAAATAAAATCAAAACCGGTTCCCAACTTTAAAAATTGTTGTAAGAATAATATAGCGTATAATGTAGGCTACACACTCGCCTACTTTCGGGGCTAAATTTTTCATCATCATTCTAGTCCAGTCGTCTCCTTTCCGTTCATCTTATTCATTCATACACCAGTTTTTAATATTTTATATTCAAGACTTCAGGACTGGTATTTCATTTTTATTTTCAACGATATTTCCAGGATTTCAAGGAGTCGCACGAACCCTGAATTAGTTAATCTGCACACTAAGCACACTAAAAGTATGGTTTTTACGATTTTTCTGCGATGTCCTTTAGCCAAGTAGAATGAACCAATCAGACATATCGTGTTGTAAAGTAAAAACTGTACAAAACATGTGAATACAGCAGTAAGGTTTCACGTGGACCAAACAGTACAGGAACACTGCGGTATATATGTGAAACCTTACAGGAAAGTTTATTTGTGTTACTTTGCTGTTTTGACTTCGGATCAGTTAAACCTTACCTTAAACATCAAACGAGCTCGTTTTTGTTTTCTAATCATATATGGTCCTTAAGAAAAAAGTATCAGAAAATAATTCATGCAACTAAGGGTTAAGTAAATGATATTTGGTTCGCATCTCCAGGTTCACCCCATTTCTTAACTACACGTCGTTAAGCAGTAACATGCAAAATTGAGTTGATTCGTCTACACAAGCATTAGTTTGCTTCAGATGACGTAAGGCTCCAAGAAATTTACTGTAAAAAAAAAAAGGTTGCAATTGTGAGCAAGCCGACCCACCAAGTAGAGATTCCGCTAGCGAATTAGTACCTTTCCGACACCCTGTCCGATTGTCATTTGATTTGCTTTGAAGATAAACCGTTTTTCTTAAAAACCTATACAACATAGATATGGACATTACAATTCTAAACAATTTCACGTCCCCGTAGGGTTTTCTCTAGCGAATTTGTACCTTTATGGCACTCGCTCCGTTTGTATTTGATTTACTTAAAAGATATACTGTTTTTCTTAAAAACTGATACGACTTAGTGAGATTAAAATTGTGGGTGATTCCACGGATATAGTCTGGAATACAAAGATCTCAAGAATTGGAGACGGTGTGCTGGATCCAAAGACTTTTTGAAACGGAAAGAAGGCTAGTTTAAGGAAAAAAGTAGCTAAGTATGTGAATTGTAAACAGGGAGAGTTTAGTAAATGCACAAAGATATTATTTAAATAAACTTCTTGGAGCTGTAAGTCATTTGAAAATGCTCCTACAGATGAATCGGCTCAATTATGAATCTCACTGGACGTTTTTGATGGCGAAAGAAGTTTAGTTTCAGGAAAAAGTAGCTAAAATGAATCGTAAACAAAAGGCAAATACGCAAAGACACTTTTTTAATACAAATTTCTTGGAGCATTAAGTTATCTGAAGCAAACTGATGCTCGTATAGATGAGCCGTCTTAAATCTGAGGCTCAGCTGCGATGACCACCACAGGAGCATTTTCCCCTACTGGGGCAATTTTTTCTGGGGACGTTTTTCCATGGGGTGTTTCGTTGGGGGCGTTTTTCCATGGGGTGTTTTGTTGGGAGCGTTTTTCAATGGGGCGTTTTGTCGGGGGCGTTTTTTCCGGATACCGACAAAGGCGCTTAGGCCCCAGAGGCAGGCTGAGGATGTGTTTTTATTCTTAACGACCTTTTTTTGCGGCTTCTTTGTTGGAATCCGTGTCTGCATTCATTTAGTTAGTAAAGGCCCCTTGCAGGGAGGGCCTCCTTGTATGCCAGGGCCTGTGTGCAACGGAACAAAACGCAGTTTTGTTTTTTACAATAACTATGCTTATTTGGAAACAGGGTTGGACTGGGAACGTCAATATCTCGTTTCTCAGAAAATAAAGCCCATCCTAGATTTTTCAGCGAAGCCGAATTCCCATTTCGCAGAATCCCGTTACGCAGATTGTTCTACAAGATATGGGGGACTGATTTGCGAATGCCAGCATTCGATGGTTTGTTTTCGATTCGATAACCCCGAAATGCACACCATGTGGGATTTTGAATTCTAGCTGCAAGCAACTATTTATTCTACCGTCATCCAATTATTGCCAGAAGCTGTTCTTTGCATGAGAATAGCTAATTTTGAAAATAGCGTCAAATGACACAATGTACGTAGCAATGTTTAAAATTGTACTTTGTTCTTTATCCGTATTGTTATGTATTGCCGCATTCATTTAGTAGAAACTGGAACCTGATCGTAAACAAATAACGGTTGACTGGCAAATAGCGATATGATCGGCAAGCGAGAAGGTCTCGTTGCGTAAACGCGCCCTTAGGGCATGTTTATGCAACGACCCGCCTTTGCATTCTCGCAGCTAGAAGCTAGAAATCATCAGAAATTCCAACATGGCGGCGGTTTTAGCTCTGCCGGCTCGCAACGAAAACAGTCAATAATGCGAGTTCAGAAGCTGGAAAAACTGTTTCGTCAGGAGGAATTCTTTATCTTTTTGTCACAGATTGTACGACTGCAAGCATTTACTCAAACGATACCGGATTTAGCTAAACCAGGTGTCGTGGTTACCATGGTAACGCCATCTTTGCCATCGCGATTAAATTCTAGCCGCGAGAATGCAAACACGAGCCGTTGCGTAAACGCGCCCTTAGTGGGTATTTACCTTCTCGCTCGCCGAAAGCTATTTGCTAATGAATCGTTATTTCATTCGAACGAGTTACCCAGTTTCTACTCAAAGTTTTGACAATTTTTAAAATTTGCCAATTGTCACACAAAGAATAACTTTCAGCGGTAATCAAAATATCGGTAGAAAACATACCATCTCTCACTGAACATATAAAACCCAACATGGCGCCCATTTCGGGTTCTCGAATCGAAAAAAAAAAACCATCGAATGCTGACATCCAGAAAGCAGTCCACCATTTTATTTTGTATTGTCTCAGTAATTACTTTCCTGTCACAAATCGACGCCGTCAATTCAAGTGCCACGAGTCACGAGTCGCGAAGAGAAGATCTCCGTCCGCATTGTTGCCATGGTTAACAGGTACAGACAATAAGAAAGCCACACGCTCTGAATTTAGTATTCACGAAGTAACTAGCTTTACTTATATAGTTAATACTAAAATCGGAGTTACTACTGAAATGCTCCTGCAGGTAGCATTGATACCATGGCAACGACACTTTTGCCGTCGCAATTAAATTCTAGCTGTGAGAAAGCAGAGGCGAGTCGTTACATAAACACGCCCTTAAGGCCATGCCACACCGCACCGTTTTGTCCGGCATGTCCGTCGTCCGATGCCTCAAATGTAGCCTGCGGGCACAACGCAGAGCCTCCGTTGCGTCTCCGACTCGTTTCGAAGTATTTCATTTTGCTCCGGTTGACGGACCGGTGGAGTTGTCCGTCAGCCAATCAAAATGCTTAGTGCCACACGTGTCTTTCTCTCAGCGCTGGAGACAAAGATGGCGGCTCCACACCCGACCATCGAAAACTACTGAAAATTGAAAAGAATAATTCAAAAATTAAGTGTACATAACTAGTAGCAATACAAGCACTCGCCCAAATTGGTTTTATTGGCACGAATGACCCAAATTCAGTGGAACAGTTTTGCATTCGGACGATTACATTCCTTTGACTTGGGGGAGATGGGAATAAAGGGGTCAACAAGCGTTCTTGGCGGACAGGTGTGGCAGTGTTCTCCGTTTTTCAGCGTTCCTTTGCTGGAGACGGAGCCAGACAACGGAGACGGTGACGTTGTGGTGTGTACTTCTCAGCTATTTTTAGTGTATACGATTTCCGTTGTGGTGTTAGGCCTGCCGTACATAGCACATACAAAGTAGATCGTGAAAACTACTAACAACAAAGGGTTTTTCTCTCTACGGATGTCCACTGTTTTTTGCTCACGATGCGGCTAATGGCATAAGAAACTCCAAAATGGTTGTTGTACATCATATCGAAAGTGAGGGTCAGGTAGCTCCGCCGCGCGCGCGCACAGTCGATTTGATGGGTATTTTCTCCTAAGACGAAACTTTTGGTACCCTTTGCCAGACAATGGGAAAACGCCTCAAGGCGTCTGCCGTCATGTTTGAGGAGTATGAGGTCGCTCCATTGAAACCCATGTAAAAACTGATCGCATGAGACGCCTTAAGACGAAACGTTTTGTCGTGAGGCGTTTCGTTCGATGCGGTGTGCGGCAGGCCTTACAACGTTTGTCCTTTACCCAAGTTATTTTTTTCCTAGACTGTGGCGAGAAATCGACCCGGAACTATCGACAAATACATTAGCTGTTAGAAACAGTTCGTCACAACAAAGACACGACAAAAAAAAAAAGTCAAAAGATCGTCTAAAAAAAAGTATCTTTGCAAAAATCACCCGAACCAGTAAGTTAACCCCCTTTTATTAAAGATGCGCGGCACGAAGCAAAACAAATGAGCTTCCCATCATTTGCTGCCGTCTGGCTGTGTCCACCATAACTTTTGTACCCATTATCAAATTCGCTTCCAAGTTTTCACATCGATTTCTGCGGCTTAAAGGGGGATTGCCAGCAAATGACAGGCTACAGCATCAGATCTGTAGATACATTTACCGCAAGACGCACACCAAAAAATTTCTTTTTATGAAACAAGCCACGTGCCTCCTTAATTATTGAGTGTGAAGTTGGTGCGCCCACAAGCACCAGGGAGCAAACAGTAAAGTTAAGCCTAACGACATCATGGGCGCTTTTTCCAGCAATCGACCATTTTGAAACGCAGATTTCGAACCGCCAGATGTACGCCATCTAGTGACAATGAATTGTTAATCTTGATTATTTGTTCCCTGGTGCACGTGGACGCACCAACTCTACACTCAATAATTAAGGAGGCACGTGGCTTGTTTGTTGTGTAAAAAGAAATTTCTTTGCGCATTTCTTTGCTTGTTGAAATCAAGTGCTACATCGAACCAGGGGCGTCGTGCCATTGGGCCCCCATCCCCCAGACTCATCACAATTTTCCATAAGTAAACATAATTTTGGCTTGCGTGCGACCCGCCGGCCGACTGGTGCATGCCTTTCCTTTTAAAAAGTGTCAATTTGGGTCTTCCAGCTGTCACAAACTCATTAAAATTGCTGGAAATGCGTGAGCTTCCGGAGCTTCCGTTTGGGGAACTAGCAGCGCTCCCTTCAGACGCCCTAAGCTAGGAAAGGTTGTGCTTCCCCCCCCCCCCCTCCCCCAATTTTGTGGGGCACGACGCCCCTGCATAGAACTAAATAATGGTAGATGGTGCTAGATGATGCAGCCTGTCTTTTGGTGAATAGCACCTTTAATTGTGAATGATACCGTGATGCACGAATTTTCTGCAAATGCAGAATTAAAAAAATACATAATATAAGAAGTCGCGAATTTCCGCGACTTCTTATATTATGTATTTTTTTAATTTCCATCAAATACTAGTTGACGTGTGGGTTACCACATGAGTTCAACGAACTAAACTCAATGTCGCGGAATTTGCAGGTTCATGGGTGTTTTTTGCAGAAAATCGCAGAATTGACGTATTTTTTTTTTTACCTGAATTACCAAGTTTATAAATAAAAATAATTGTCTTAAGGATATTGGTGATATTTTGTTTTTATTTCTACGTGCGCCAAGTAAGAACTCTAACTCAACGTTCTGCTTGATTTCGAAACACAGCAAAAAAAAAATTTGCAGTACGAGTTCAACATTTATACTTTTTCACGAATTTCATATCTTCTCACTAATTTCTGGCATCTTGCTTGAAATGGATTTTAAGACATTTATAAGGTTAGAGTGAACGTATGCGTTTGCAACATTTATGCACGTCTGAACTAATGTTGCAAACCTGAGCCGTACACGAGAAGTCAACTGAGAGGAATGTACCTTTAATATTAAAAAGAAAAAAAAACAGAATTTGAAAAAAACTGGCGCAAAATCGTTATTTTTTTTCGATGCAGGAAACGTTGTGGAAATAGTAATGATCTTTTCGCGGATAAAACGAATCTCTCACGTTCGTAAATCAATAACCAGTTAAGTGGTTACAAAGTAATTGGCCCTCAAGTACGTTTAAAAAAAAATTTGACAGGTTCTGGAAAGAAATCTAACTTCTTATCAGGAAAATTAGGCTACTCAAAACTAAAAAATAAAAACTTTAAATTGGAGAAGTTGACTCACGTTGACTTGACAATGACTCGTACTAACGAACATCATCACGCCGACTTCCAGTAACGAAAACTAACCTACACTCGCTCAAATGTACTCACGTTGAGTAACAATGAATCAAAAGCAACCTAAAACAAAACCCACGAGGGTGAAAGAACCCACCAAATTTCAGCCAATCAAAGTAGTGATATCAGAGCCAAAATGGCTGCCACCAATTTGCTACATTAGTTGCAAAGCTAATCCCACCGAGTATTAGATCAAAGATTAAATCAAAAACCTGACCATTGCTACTATCGGCGGCAATAGTCAAGTTTTTTATTTAACGTGTGAGGTAATGGTCAGTGGGATTTTCTTGGCAACTAATGTAGCAACTTGGTGGCAGCCATTTTGGCTCTGATATCACTACTTTGATTGGCTGAAACTTGGTGGGTTCTTTCACCCTTGTGGGTTTTGTTTTAGATATCACTTTTTTTGCAGTTTTTTTTGTGGCATCTTAGTTTAGCCACTGCCCAGTTATCTACTATCTGGCTAAGTTTGGTTGAAAAATATTGAATACGAACGGAGATATTATTTTTTTTTAAGTTTTGCTGCTGTAAGTACTTCAATCATATAAATTAAAGCGTTTGCTGATTTGCATTCAACCATCATACGTTGTGTGGGCTGCGGATTTATTAAAAGCTTAGTGGCCCGAAGCCATGCGCCTTACTACAAACAAGTAGCGCGTCCATTATATCGACAATGATGTGTTGCCCATTATTTCTGGCAGTCCGTTTGCATTGTTACTCGCAACGAGTAATGCTTATTTCGATCACCGGTGGCGTTTTTCCAACATACGGAAAATGAAGATTCTCCCAGAGAACTTGTTCTCGCCAGGAGAATCTAAGTTCTCTGAGTCGAATCCGACGAAACTGTGTTACAAGATTGGGATCCTTCCCTATGCCTACGGCGCGTTTTTACCTCATTAATGCAGTCATTTATGCAAAATATTGCGTCACTTCCGCCTCTATCCCACTTCCCCCTACCCTGCTCGCGTCCACTCACTCTTTTCTTGCTGCGAACGCACGATTCCATGCAGGGAGGCGGGCGGGCAGTGTTTGTAACACAGTTTCGTCGGATTCGACTCAGAGAACTTAGATTCTCCTGGCGAGAACAAGTTCTCTGGGAGAATCTTCATTTCTCCATCGCAGAATCCTCCTCACTGTGTTACAAGATTGGGATAGATTAGTAAGCTGTGCACACCCCGGAATCGCTCCGAAGATGGCTGCGGTGACCTTGGTCCCACTCAGTAATCAGCCTGTAACTACCCCCCAGACTACCCAGGGAACCCACTCATCCGCCACCTCGGCGTCTAAGTAGGGGTCCCAGAGGAGGGCCCCTGCGCTCCGCAAGGGATACGGTCCCTCCCTGGCGCAGGCCAACAGCCGGACAAACCAGGCTGCACACTGCCAGTACGGCGTCACCAGTACTGCCCATTCAACTCGATCCACGACGAGCTTGTCGATGCAAGGTCCAATTAAAGGACACGGGGGAAAAGGTACGGGAAGAACGGGCCCCAGTTCCCACTGAACGCATCCACAAACTCGGCCCATGGGCAGCGTCCCCACGACACAAATCGCTGCAATTGGGCCATCGCCTCTGATGTGAACCCGTCCACGTCTGGCGTCCCAAACCACCTACGAATCCTCTGGAACGCCGCAGTACCCAATCGGAAGTCAAATCTGTCCCAGAAATTTCGAGACAAACCATCCGCTGCCATATCCAACTTCCCCGGCACAAATGCCGCCTGTACCACACACTCCAGCTGACTTCTATGCTGCTCTAGGCAACGGACCATGGCATTAAGCATCTAGGACTTCGTCCCCCTTGATGAATCGCGTATGACACGGCTACCACATTATCCGAAAAGATTCGCACGACCCGTCCCCTGACCAGGTCTCCGAAAACGTCTAGCGCCTTTAGCATAGCCAATAATTCTCTCGCATTTTATGCAATGCAGCCTCCCTGGGCTGCCACCTTCCCTGCGCTTGCGAATCCCCAGAGGCTGGTCCCTAGCCCATGTCCGAGGCGCCCGTTGTTACCACTACTGCACCTCCACAGAGACCCAGGATTTCACTACCACCGAGCGACTCATCCACCAGTTCAAATCCTCGCAAGATCCTTGCACTGTTTACAAGATTGGGAAAGATTAGGTCCCCAGGCCGTGTTGCCACCAACGTGTGTGCAACTCGCCGCTTTCCACGGCACACAACTAACTTTCTGCCAGTCCCAACAACCACTGAAGCTCCTTAACAACAGTGACCGGGTCTCATTGGAGTCCCGCAACCAATCGTACCATACGAGCATGTTTCTCAGGCAGCAGCACAAAACGGGCTGACTGCAGATCCAACATCATACCCAAAAATTGCAAGACCTGCGACAGCACCAGCACACTCTTTCCACAAATTACGAAAAAGCCCAACTTCCGCAAGGTTTCCAACACGTTACGCACATCACGCCGCACACCTGCTGCGGACGGGCCTACCACTGCAAAATCATCCAGGTAAACGAAAATTAACACACCTGCCCGGAGCAAGAAGCGCCTCACCACTGACATAAGCTTCATAAAAGTACCCGGGGCCGAAGCCAACCCAAATGGCAGCACACAAAAAGCGGTAAAGACAACCTTGCCAGGAAAACATTAACAATAGTCGTGCACCGTCCTTTATTGCCACTGCATAGAACGCCTGACAAATCGATGGTAGCCATCCACTACCCTGGCTGTAAATGCTCTACTACCCTCGGTAGTGTATCCAAGTAGGACTTCCGTACCACTACAAACTCATTCAAGCCTTTCAGGTTCAAAATTATCCTGATCGATCCGACTGGCTTTGCCACTGAAAAATTTGGTGACACACATCCTACACTCCCGCTTTTCACTCTCTCAAGTACACCTTGAGCTAACATCTCGCTCAATTTCGGAGCAATCTCATTCGCATCGTCAAATAATGGCGGTCTCGCCGAAACCGCTCTCTGCGGTGGAGTATTTCCCAACTCTAGACCAGAACCGTCTACAATATCCAACACTGCCGGCGACGCCCCAATGGCCGCCCACTCTGCCCTATGGCCTCTCAAACTTCCAGCACGCCATGTGCTCATTATTTCCAAGCTCCGTTCCAGCTTATGTTCACCAACAATGCAATCCAACAAAAATTACCCATTTGCACTCGGTAGAGCCAATGCCTTACACGCCCCAGCGTTCCGCATTGCCCAAATAAAAAAAAAAATTTTAAAACAGACCCATTCGTACTTTTTTATCACCAACAACTACTTTTCCAACCACTTTTTTCCACCGTCCGCCACTCGCGGCTCCTGTCGGTTCGGTCAGTTACCGACTCCGACAATGGGTTTCACATCTGAACTCCCAAACACACTTCTCTGCTAAATTCCGCCACACAAACCAAAAATAAATACTACGAACCTGACAATCCGTATTAAACCACTGCCGCAACGTTCTCAAGAAGCAATTATATCCACGTGCGGACGCACTTGGCCGGCCGAACAGGCCGCCACGTTTTTCGTTCTCGCAAAATCCGCCGTCGCCATGCCGGCCGCCATCTTAATACTATCCAACCAGTATCGATAGAAATACTCACAACAAATTGCGTAGCCTCGTAGCCACGCTGCCTTGCTTGGAAAGATGGCGCACTTCAGTTCAACTGCGAAAACGATAGTTTGAAACGAATTCCCCTCAGTAATTCTACCATCTTAGCTTAAGAAATTATGACTGCACGCGCCAGCGGCAAGAAAAAGAGTGAGTGGACGCGAGCAGGGTAGGGGGAAGTGGGATAGAGGCGGAAGTGACGCAATATTTTGCATAAATGACTGCATTAATGAGGTAAAAACGCGCCGTAGGGATAAGGAAGGATCCCAATCTTGTAACACAGTGAGGAGGATTCTGCGATGGAGAAAATAGCATTACAAATGATTGCAATCTTTTTAGTTAATGCCTCCCCAAACGTCAAACCATAAAGGCACGTATTAGAGTTAATAGAGTGTTGAATACCAAATTTCATTCATATCTGTCGCATAATTTATTTTATATGAGCGGAATTAGTATTCAGTAGTCAGTAATCAGTAGTCAGTAGTCAGTATCCACCCAAAACCAAAACTGGTATAAGAGCAGCCGCCAAGTTTCCAAATGGGTTGGCCTTTCAAAGTAGTGAAATCATTCAACCAAGGGAAAGGCCGCCAAGGTTAATCCTATTAGCCAAGTTAATCGCACCTACTAATAGTTCGAAAGTTAAATGAAAACTAGAAGATTGCTACTACATCGGTAGCAATCTTCCAAGTTTTTATTTAACGTCCAAAGTATTATTCCGTGCGATTAACTTGGCTAATAGGATTAACCTTGGCGGCCTTTCCCTGGTTGAATGATATCACTACTTTGAAAGGCCGACCCTTTGGAAACTTGGCGGCTGCTCTTATACCAGTTTTGGTTTTGGGTGGATATCACAACTTTCATAGCCCTGTGAATACAAAGAATTCTACTGTCTAATAGTCACCTCTACCTTTTTTTGTCTAAAATGTCTACAAATTTTCTAATTCATAATTTTTACGTTTGCCATTACCCAATTAGCCGTTACACCAGCCAAATGGACATGGTTTGGCTTATTGTATGCCCATGTTTCACATGCTTAAGTCTATTTAAGTCGATTTTTGAGCGCACTGGCTAACAAACGCTGATTTTCGTTCGGTTCGCTCACTCAGTCAGCGCATCCCTTTTCACTAGGCCCTACCGAGGTTAACATTAATCATTCAATCATGAACACATACTAGAAACTCACGGAATGGTAAATGTTCATACAGTTCTAATATTCTGGTGGCAGACGAAGATTACTAAAACTAATCAACTCACCAGCTGTTTAAAATTACTCGCCACTGAAACTAGACTGCAAGAACAGTAAGTCTACATAAACCAAAATGTCCGCGTCACGTTATTGAGGACACTTTTTCTCAATAAAGAACACATTCCCACCTGTGCTGATGATATGTATTTTGTTTCTTAATCTTCTTTCCAGTAAAATTGCCCCTTTTATCGTGGTGGGGCAGATAATTTAGTTTGGATTCGTGTACCGTAAAAAAAAAAAAGACCAAACCTTTGCAATAAAAGATAAAGATATCATACACTAGCCGTGTATATATATGATTGAAGTCCTCACTCCAGCAAAACTAAAACAATTAATTTCTCCGCTTCTATTCAATATATTTCGACCAAACTTGGCCAGATAGTAGATAGCAACTTTTCCCAACTTTACACCAACTTTTATGCAATTACGTGCAAGAGTAAACGTAGGGTGCCACACGTAAATTTGAAAACTGTTCACTTGTTGTTGTTGTTGTTCTAATTCTTGTTCTTGTTCTTGGCTGACACGGTTTCAGAAAAAACTACTGCACCTACCTAAATTCTAAAACTTGATCTGAGCCAGAAATTTTTCCTGGGCTTCAACCTTACAGGGACCACTTTTTCGATTGGTCGATCCATTCCGGAGTTACGGGACCCTAAACGATCATTTTGATTGTTTTACATTGTTTTAACCATTCTAATTAGGGAACAATGCCACTCAGCAAAATCCAGATCCATTCTTCGTGCACGTGTTATGTCTTTGCCAAAAAGGTGATTGTTGAAGGATAAAATGAAAAGAATCCGTGTTTCAGCTAAACGCATATAGATTTAAAACCAAACTAAACTGCGTTGGTAATTGCGAGGCCTTCAAGCAGCTAGAAACGATATATAATGGCGTATTTATTTCGTAAATGCAGGCTTTCAGAGCTGAGTTGAATTGTTTCAAAGTGGCCAGCAACAATCGACTGCATGCATAAAGCTTTGTAGCGCGATGCCATAGACGTAAAAAAGGTCCACGAATTACAAACAAAAACGTCAAGTGTGCCGTAAAAAAAGGGGGTTATATGATTGACGTTACACTTTACTTGTTAAAAGGTACACGGATAAAAATTGATGATTTTTAATTGAAATAATCAAATGTACATGTTGAGAAAATTGGATCTGTTTAAGTGCTGTTGTGCTTTACGTAACGTATATGATTGGTAAAGCACAACAGCACTTAATCAGATGCAATTTTCTCAATTGTACATTTGATTATTTCAATTGAAAATCACCAATTTTTATCTGTATACCATTTAATCCGGGGTGGTGCTGATAACCAGTATTGGTTAAAGCTTCGTAAATAAACAAACAATTCTGCAATTGTTTTTGAATTACCCTTCGTCCCGCCACACAAAAAATTCGTACAAGCTTTTATTGTTTTTTGGGGGGAAGGGGGGAAAGGCTCCAATCAATTGCACAATTAGCCTCTGCCTACAAATTTTCAACAACAATACATGCCGTTACAAATACCAGACAAAGCCAAGCTTCACAGAACTCAGCTGAGTTCTTGTTTTGTTTACATCAGCTAGAGGACGGGAGGAAATGAAAAGAGTAAAGGAGGGGGAAGGGAGGGTCGGAGTGGGGGAAGTGAGGGAGGGAGAGGAGGGAGGATCAACAATGTAGGTGCAACTACCCCCATTACCCGATATAATCTCACGCTCCACTCCTGTACATCAAAACGTAATGGTGGCGGCCCTAATTTTATTTCATATACCACTACGTTAATAAACATACTACTACGTATTAATAGTTTAATGCAGATACATTTTTGGTTCAACTACCTTGGATTTCAACTTACTGCTTGTTTTTCTATCCATGGAAACTTGGGTGAAATTTGTCCTTTTTTTGTACAAGAGGCAAAAGAAACAATTTCAGCGCCCCCTCCCCCCCCCCCGGGGGGGGGGAGGAGGGAACCGTCAAGATTATGTTTTCTTTTTAAATAAATCGGTTTTTTTATTTAACGAGTTTTTTTTAATTTAAAATCGAAGTTCTTGGATTTATATCAGTATTTTTTTACCCATGTTTTTCTGTGGCTATTTACGGATATAATTTAGGGCCATGTTTACAGATATAGTATTCTTGCTTTTCTTAGGTTTTCGGCAAAACCTAAGATAATCCATTCCGGATCTTAAACTGGATTTCGGAAACTAATGCAAAATTATGAATTAATAACTTCCGAAATAACTTGAACGTTTTATACCGTTTTGCCACTTGGGGGTGGAAATTAACGCTTTATAAATACGATGGTATACAGAAAAATGTTGGGGGAGGGGTCGAGACAGGGAGAGCAATGCACACACTTGCAACCCTCCTTCTCCTTTTAGCGTCTCCACTGTGCTACCGTCCCCCTGTTTTTAACAGTAGGTGTATAAAAATCCACTTTATTACACAACCCCGTTCTCCTCGCTTCCCTTAATCGTTTTCCAATAATGGGAATCGAACGTTGGCTTCGCATTTTGTACTGCAAACACGGATCAATTGGACTTTTTCGCAATCCTAGATGTAGACTAGTATTCCCCGACTGGAGCGATCTGGTGTTTGCTAAATCAGGGTGGATTGATTTAATCAGGCCGATTTAAATCAGTGATTTAAATCGCGATTTATACCGAACTGCTTTTATTAATACTAATCACTTCGATTTAAATCAAATGATTTTTCTTAATAACAATCCAGATTCAAATAAATTATTTTGCCTCTCCTTTAAATTTTTCAATTATTATACCCTATTACAATTACGGTTTAGGTTTCTGTTACGATCAGTGTCGCCGACCAGGTGCTTAAGACGTCAGCCTCTTCAGCAGGTGAGGAGAGGTTGTCTGCGGCATTTGAATATGTTCGCACAAAAATATGCAACCGCCCGGGAACAGTCAAGGCTGAAAAATTGTGGTTTTGCGAAAGTAATAAACCAAAAAAAAAAAAAAAAAAACGCAGACAGTGACTTGAACGAAGTTGAAGCAATCCTTTTTTTTTACCAGGATCTTATCCTATGGCTTACTGTATATTTAAATACGTATCAGCCGTAATGTTTATTAAAACTGACCACAGTGTTCGAGATGAAGAATCAAAATTTGGCGAAAACTATAAATTTATTTTCTAAGCATTATATCTGTAAACATGCCCCTAAATTATATCCATGTATAACCACAGAAAAACATGAAGGAAAAAATACTGATTAAATCCAAGAAATCCTATTTTAAAAAAAGTCTGATTTAAATTTTTAAAAAAATCATGATTTTTATCCACCCTGATTTGCTGATTTGGCACAGGGGAAAAACAAAACCCTCGCAGTACAACTTCGTAACCGGCACTGACGACTAAGGCTCTGGAAATTTTCTAGTATTGCCAAAACAAACAAAAACACAAAACGTAAAACGCGTGTATAATACACAAATTAAACAAACCCATCACACACTTACAGACATGGCCCATTTCAAAGCCGAATTGCGTCCACTTTCTGACATTACCACGTTATAAAAACAATCCTTACTCCCAGGAATTGGTTAAAACAAACGCCTTTATGTGTGCCTGCATGTTTCATACATTGCAATACGCAAAAAAAAAATACACACATAGCCAGTTACACCAAAACAGATTAAAACATAAACCCACAAACACAGACCAAACAAAACGCCTGAATAATACAAAAATTCACCATACCCACACACTCACATACATGCCCTAATTGTATTCACTTTTGATATTACCAAGGAATAAAAACAATCGTTCTTCCCTGGAATTGAGCTCATATCATAGCTCGTTTCGTTCAAGTAAACTCTAACCAGTTTTGTATGTGTGTGAATTCACAGCTGTGAGTTCCATGGGGATAAGAGTTCTAATGCTTTTTTTCCTAAACGGTGAAGCAGTTTTTTTTCCAGTAAATTTATTGAATAGTGGCCACTATGCCATGTTGCGACGAAGTCAATCCAGGATGGTTGATGACTAAAGGGCTGATGACCTTGGATGCCGGCCTCCAGAGATGGTTTTGACCGAATCATCCCTGACTTTTAACCTTACGGCTACAGGTTTTAGTCCTCCTTCAAGTAAATCGAGTAAATCGTCAAGTTTTTGACCTCATGG
>JAHWFP010199876.1:16079-29747 GCA_023313725.1 Lithobius niger
CATCAAGAAAATCGAGTAAATCGTCAAGTTTTGACCGAATCATCCCCGACTTTTAACCTCATGGCTACAACGTTTTAGTCCTCCTTCAAGTGAATCGAGTAAATCGTCAAGTTTTTGACCTCATGGCTGCAACGTTTTAATCCTCCATCAAGAAAATCGAGTAAATCGTCAAGTTTTGACCGAATCATCCCCGACTTTTAACCTCATGGCTGCAACGTTTTAGTCCTCCTTCAAGTAAATCAAGTAAATCGTCAAGTAGTAACAAGAACTAATTGAACATAAACTTCGCAGTCGGAATAATTTTCTTAGTAACAATTTTTTTACTGGCATCATCGCTTTGGTGAGACATCCTGTGGGACATTTCGGCACCACTAATTCTAGTACTAAGGCCTGGTTGGAGCTCATTTTTTAGCCGTCCTTGTTTTTTGGTTCCAAAATGAAATGGGCTTGATTGTGGTCTTGTTTTTCCGTGCTAATGACAAATCCATATCCAAGATTCGACGACGGAAAAGTCACGAACTATTGCGAACATCTTAGAAGTTGAATGCGTTTTACCAAAACTTCATAGGGTTAGGGAGGAGAATTTGTGACTGAGACCCCTACTGAAACATCTTAAGATTCATTTCTCTATTAGTTCCGTCTAGGTTTATAGAGGGCGCCCCGAGTTTTTTTACGGAAATCTCTACTCAGTTTTCAGCCCAAGATTAAACTAAACTAAACGATACTACCTTGTATTTAATTATTATTTAGTTTAGCTTTAGTTGTAATTTAGTTTACTTTAGATTTGGGCTGAAAAATGAGCAAAAATTACCAGATGGAACTCGGATGGAACTAATAGGAAAAATGTAACACGTTTGTAAGAGTTACAAATTCTCTTCCCCAACACTATATAAATTCTTGGTTTTACTAGGCCCGCTAGTCAAACGAATTGTTGAGGGAGTTAAAAGTTAAACATAAAGTTAAACAACGAGAATGTAAGATTCAAACTCTACAATACCATAGTCACTTGAATGGTTTTCCCCATGATAATTGAAAACTTGGAGGTATGAATCTGAAGCCAGTGGCGTCCGCAGGAATTTTTTGGGGGGAGGGGTACAATACTTGAAGGTGCGTGTGGTACTAAAAAAAAATTAATAACCAGGCAGAGGGAGCTCTGAAAATTCGCACATTTTAGAGCATTTTTGGACCCATGGAGCAACTTTTTAACATTTTCAGCAGCATGTTTTTTTTTTTTTAGAATTTTGGAGCTACATGACAATTTGAAATACTTATGACATTTGTTACATACGAAAAATCACTAAGGCCAAGTTTGTCCTGTGACGTGGGGGCGCCTAACTTTTCTTTGGAGGGGGCTCGTGCCCCTTGTGCACCCCACCCCCTTGCGTAAGCCTCTGTCTGAAGCCATTCAAGAAACTACACTTGCACCTTTGACTTTGCTGACCGCGAAGAATGACAAGAGAACGCGAATCTTTTTCGACATAATTTCACCATTATCTTCGCTATTTACTTTTCTTTGTTCACCAGACAGCAACCTACGCAATGGAGTAAAAAGCACAGTAACAGATTATGTGAAGGCAAACCAAGCAGTGCTACATAAAAATACAAACAACGTTTCGAAAATTAACAATTTTCGTCTTCAGGTTAGCAATAAAATTAAAGCATGGCAAAAGCCACTAAGTCAACCTATATTAAAAGCATAAAACATACATTTAAAACGGATAAAAATAAACGGGGGAGAAATTGGCGGTTTTTATCCGTTTTAAATGTATGTTTTATGCTTTTAATATAGGTTGACTTAGTGGCTTTTGCCATGCTTTAATTTTATTGCTAACCTGAAGACGAAAATTGTTAATTTTCGAAACGTTGTTTGTATTTTTATGTAGCACTGCTTGGTTTGCCTTCACATAATAAGCAACCTACGCAGTCAGTTGAGAGCTGACAGGTGGGCGAAAAACATACTGTCAGCTTCGCTAATTAAATAACAAATCTTGTCTATACAGTAGCATTTGATGCTGACAACTTAGCAATAATAACGAGACATGAAACTGCAGTAAGAAAAAATTGCAGTAAGAACTGAATGCAGGGTGGCCCAATCTGTGAATCCAATTCTGATTCTGAAAAAGTGGGCCCCTATTTTACGAAATGTTTGAAAAAAACTTAGAAAAAGAATTTCAACTTTTGTTCGGTATAGCCGATACATAGCCTAGTTTCTTTAATTGGCTGTACTCCGACTTCCACCAATTTCGAAAAACAGGACCCATTTTATTGTAAACGGAATTGGATTTTTGGATCCCAAAAAAGGTCCTTATTTTCAACTTACTTTTTCCAAAACTTAGAAAAGTTCCAGGTTGTGCATTTTTTTTGGACCATCCTTGTAAGACAAAGTACCGCAATTTACGTCAACAACCCCAAAAATCGACCCTCCCCCCCCTCCTTTCCTTTGGTCCATGCTGTCAACAAGTTAGTCCGTCGTGGGGCCCAACATTTTTTTTTTACTTGTTTCCATACTTTTGAAGATATCCATCCCATGCTTACCCCAAAACAGTCATATTCTTAACAAAAGTTTACTTCAAACTTTCCTTCACAAAACTGACGTGACTATTAGGTTGGAATGCGAAGTTTAATAGAAAGGTCAACGGTCAATTCCTTCCAGCCCAGCGACCATTGCGCTGGCTGCCACATCTTCCATCCGGTTCCATTATTCATAAGTTCTACTACGCGACCTGCCTGAATTCGAAACCTCTCTCATGTCGACTACAGGTTGCCAGCACGATGCACGAATAATGCATAATCCCGCCGAAAGGGTTTTCAGGTTCCAAGCACAGGGCTGCAGCTATAGTGGAACCTAATTGCGATTGAAGTGGGACGAATACCTCGCTATCCCCAACAAACGCAGCCTCCCCGCAGATTCATACAACTTCCGTGTGCATCCTATATCATTCAATAGGGGCGCGTTAACGCAACCGACTCGCCTTTGCATTTCCGCAGCTAGAATTGAATCGCGATGGCAAAGGTGTCGTTTCCATGGTGACAACGCTATACCTGGGTTAGCTAAATCCGACATCGGTTGAGTAAATGATTGCGGTCTTATAAAAAATTCGTGACAATTATGATGAAGGATTCTTTCTGACGAAACAACTTTCCCAGTCGCTTCTGAATTCACATTATTAACTGTTTTCGTAAGGAGTCGGCAGAACTAGAACTGCCGCCATGTTGGCATTTCAGATGATTTCTAGCTTTTCGCTGCGAGAATACAAAACGTGCAGTTAGGGCGCGTTTACGCAACGACTCGCCTTTGCATTCTCGCAGCTAGAATTCAATCGCGATGGCTAAGTTGTACATTGCCTTGGTAACAACGCTAAATGGATGAGCTAAATCCGACATCGTTAGAGTAAATACTTGCAGTCTTATAATCCGTGCCAATAATATAAAGAATGCCTCATGACGAAACAATTTTCCCAAACGCTCCTGAACTCACGTTATTTGCTGTCTTCGTTGCGAGGCGCCAGACATAAAACCGCCGCCATGTTGGAATTAGAGGTGATTTCTAGCTTCTATAGCTGCGAGAATGCAAAAGCGAGTAGTTGCGTAAACGTGCCTTTAGTGTTAGACCACCTACACAGATTTGCACGCGATTTCGTTTTTAGGCTAACGGTGTCAACTCGCTTTATTGTGTCTTCGGTCTGTCTGTAGAAAAGTAGGCCTACTCAACAAAATATACGCCTAATTATGTTATTAAGGGCTGAAGCGGGAACAGAGATAACACGTGGCATTATTTTTCCCCAAGTGCTAGGGAGAAAAAAAATAACGAAATAGGAGAATTAACGTCTTTTATTTACTAAGGTTATCTCGGGATGAGAGGGACTATTTTGCTAAGACATGCTTAGGATATTTAACTGCCACATTCGACATGAGCATGACCACATCGGGCAATTCTCACTTCCCTAATGCACAGGGATGGACACGCCATGAAGGACAGCATGTAGTAGTATATTGCCACTTTACTGGATGCGCACAATACCTATGTTTGCGTGATTAGGCCGATACTTGAGTAATTAAGCCAACACTTGAGTAATTAGGCCTATACTTGAGTGATGAGGGTTATACTTAAGTGATTATGCCTATACTTGAGTAATTAGGCCAACACTTAAGTAATTAGGCCTACACCTGAGTGATTAGGCCTATAAAACTTGGGTAATTAAGCCAACACGAGTGATTAGACCTGTACTTGAGTGATCAGGCATATACTTGAGGGGTGAGGATTATACTTAAGTGATTACCTAGACCTATACTTGAGTAATTAGGCCAACACTTTAGAGTAATTAGGCCTATAATTGAGTGATTAGGCCAACACTTGAGAGTAATTAGGCCTATACTTGAGTAATTAGGCCTATACTTCAGTAATTAGGCCAACACTTGAGAGTAATTAGGCCTATAATTGAGTGATTAGGCCTATCATTGAGTAATGCGATTTATACTTGAGTCCTTTACTTACAGAACAGTAGAACACACCTGGTTGACAGTGACACTACCCCTGTTTTCACTGAAACGCAAACATAGAATAATTTCAGAACATTTGCTCCGAATTCCGCGAGAATGGATGGTTCACACCCATTGGTTAGGGAAAAATGGACCCTAACAGCCAAACAACCAAAGAGCGGATTTCTTAGGCTTAAAATAACGTTGTTTTCTACATAACAAAAATCGCGTGTTTTAGGTCTAAGAAATCACTCTTCACAGCATCGGCTTCAGATGACGCCCTTCTGTTTCTCTCTGAAGTGCCCCTTGCAGCTAACAGCTAACCCATTAAGGCTCCAGCATAGAATTATACACAATAATACTACGTCGTGTCACTGCTCTATAGGGATCAAGGCCGGATTAAGCCTTGTAGAGGCCTGGACTGTGTTTAAGATTTATTGTGGCCGTACCCCCACCCCAGGCCCCGCAAAAAATAAATGTTTTTTTAACAATAATTTTTTTGTAAATACAGTAAAAGTAAGAAATTAAAAAAAAAAATTTAATATATCACCTTATTTTAGTACGAAGAGTTGTTTCCTGATAAAAACAAGGCCCACAATTATTGACACAAACCAAGCAATATTTTAATTTTCAGCATGATTATCCATGCCTTGTTGACCAAAAAACAACACCTCAGTAATACAAATGATGATGATGATGAAAACACAAAAATAATAAAGCATGGATAATCATGCTGAAAATTAAAATGTTGCTTGTTCTGAGTCAATTGTGGGCCTTGTTTTTATCAGGAAACTACTTTTTGACTAATCGTACCCTGCCTACAAATAAATTTTTTCTACTAGTGCCTTATTATATTTCACCCGTGACTGCATGATGCAACCTTGAGGCCCTTTTCAGTATGTGGCCCGGTGCTTCAGCACCCAAAGCGCCCCCCCCCCCCCCCTTAATCCGGCCCTGATAGGCACGACCACGCATTAAAATCGCAATGCTGGTTGTCAGTAAGTGAGCTCATTTCAGGAATGCGTGGCCATCGAGACAAGAAACTCTCATCACGCTTTTTAATCGAACCACGAATCTTTGGAGTAGGCGTCTGGTGCCACAACCACAGACCAACTTCAGAATTTCAGACGCTTCGTTATTTGGCTTATTTCCACTTACCATTACATGTATGACACATCAAAATTACTGTTAGCAAAGAAGTCCTTTCACCAGCAACTTTTTTCATTCTGTTGTCAAGGTCAGCCTTATTTTAATAATATCCTGTAACATGGGGCTTTGAACGATTTTGTGATAACTCGGCCACCCTATTTATTACATATATATACCCTGGAATTCTGTCAAGTCAGCAGCCCCATTACTGATAATCTGAAATGCCCCTGGGGGTGTCGCAGGGCATACCAAAAAAAAAAAAAAAAAAACTGGGTGCGAGATTGCCGATCACATAATTGCGGCCTCTCCTTTCGTATTCCACACAAGCCCGCATCGTTAGCAAACGAAAAGGCGGACCACTTTTTCAACACAACAAAAGGAGCCCAACGAGTAAAATGAACACGCCAAATCCAGTTCAGGATCCTAGTAGTGCGGTGTTTTCAGTTCGTCAGCACAAACCGACAAGGCTGTCACATCCCATCATTGGAAGCCGTCAGAAGGCCTCGCCAAGGCATCGAGCAATAAAATACCAAGAAATATTGCCATGGCCGCAACTGCGAAATTCCAGACGCAACTGCAAACAAATTGAAAAACGTGTATTTCGACGTCGTCTGCCTTCTTCAAACGTAATTTTTGGAACCTACACAGTACACCAGCTTAAAGCATCATTCAAGCCCTTATCGTATTTATCGATGAGGGCTTGAATGATGCTTCTAGCTGGTGTACTGTGTAGGTTCCAAAAATTACGTTTGAAGAAAGCATACGACGTCGAAATACAAGTTTTCAATTTGTATGCAATTGCGTCTGGAATTTTTTTGGGTGTCGGTAGTTTTACGTCGTAAAAAAATTGAGCTGATAACAACGTGGAGCCATTCGCAATGCAAAAAAAAAAAAGTTGACTGGGAACCTTGGTTCCAAATTTGCTGTTGAACGTTTTGTTTTACCCTTTTTTTTACCCTTGTTTATTTTTATTTACCCTCTTTGTTTACCCTTGTGCCCAATTTCTCCTTAAGCACCCGTATCTACCCTTGTGTACCCTTAGTACGCTTGTGCACTCTATTTAATCTTATGTACCGTTACGCACATACTCCTTGTGTATACCCTTTCTTACTCTTGTGTTCTGTTCCCTTATGTACTCTTGTGTACCCTTTGTTGACCTGTTGTACCCTTAGTTGGTCTTGCGTTCCCTGACCTTGTTTACTCTTGTGTACCCTTTGTTACCCTTACGTGCCCTTGTGTGCCCTAAACTGTGTACTTTTGTTTATCCTTATGTAGCATTTCTCATCTTTATGTATCCTTGTGTATCCTTCTTTACTCTATGCACCCATGTACCGCAATAGGGGAGTACTCGACCACTTAATAGTGAACTGCACATTGTATCTTGATTTATTTGTTGATTTATTCACCCTTTATTTAACCTTATTACTGTATTACTCTTTCATTTCGATTTTGCTTTGTAATTCTCTCTCTTGTAAGTCCCGATAAGTGTTTAAAAATCTTACACGAAACCCTGTAAGATCCAAAAACTGTCGTACACTCTCATCTTAGACTGAAGACTTTATATTCAAAGTCAAGCAATGACTGTATCACCACGGTTCTATTTATTTAAACACGTGTGAAACACACGGGTAAAAATACTGTACAATGGCAGAAAGGTGGAGCAGACATAAACCACGCCAACAGTAACTAGTGTATCGGTATACACAACTGCATCGCGTCGATGGACGTCTGTTCAAACTGAACGGCCAAAAGTTGCTTTAAATGCGTTGGCTCTCGAGGGGCAACATAAACAGCTCAAAATTATGAACACATCTGCCTCCTTTTCGGTTAAGATGGTTTTTGCCTTTATCACGGTCCGTCGGTCCTAATATCCTTCGACGGAATAATGCCTTTATGCAGGGCAGCAATGGTTGAAGTTGTTATACAGCTGAAAAAGTAACAAACACAGCTGCCCGTTCTCGGATAAGATGGCCTTTTCTTTTTTTCAGGGCAGTAATTGTAGAAAATGTACTACAGGTCAAAAAAGCATCCAACACAGCTGTACCATCTTGGATAAGGAGGCCTTGCCGTTATGTAGGGCAAAAAAACGTTGAAGTTGTTCTACAGCTCAAAACGTATCAAAAACAGCTGCCACTTCTCGGATAAGGTGGCTTTGGCTTTAAGAACGGCAGCTATTGTTGAAGATGTTCTACAGCTAAAAAAAAAGTATCAAACATAGCTGCCCCTTCTCACTTAAGGTGGCTCTGGCTTTACACACACGGTAGCAAGTGTAGATGTTCCACACCTCAACAAGAATAAAAAAAAACCGCTGCCCCTTCTCGGTAAAGATGACTTTGCCTTTACACACGGCAGCACGTGTTGAAGCTGTTCTACAGCTCAAAAAAGTATCAAACATAGCTGCCCCTTCTTGTTTGAGGTGGCTTTGCCTTTATACACGGCAGCAAGAGTTGCAGCTGTTCACGGTGAGTGTCAAGCTTCGACAAAACACATTTTGAAGATACACTTTGCGTTGCGTTGCGCCAAAGACGTCAAAATTGCTCCTTCTAAATTGGGTAACTTACTCATTGAGTCCATAATTTTTAGAGCTCTTCAGCTGCATTCTTTCCGAACCTCTGTGACGACAGTCCCATAAATTTTCTTGATGTTCCACATCAAGTACAGTCATAAGACTTAATTCCCCTCCTAGTGAATTCCTTTCTATAAATTCACACGTAATAATTCGAAGCGTGTTGTTGCTGAACAGTATACAGTTCCGTGCAGTGCTTTCACTCCTCACTTACAGAATTTCCCTGAGTAAAGACAAAACGTCAGCCTCGTTTTATCCCTGTGCAAACAAAATTTCCCTTTTCACTTCCCTTAATTAATTTCTTTCTTTACACCACTAATTTTTAACATTTCCTAATAAAAAAAAATTATGAGCCCATTTTAATGGCACAGGAGCGCTACCTATTGACGCAAATTGAAAATAAAATTCAAACGACTACTTATTTTATTTCAGAACTAAACCATGCGCAATGGCTGTTTGCCGTGACGTCACCATGAGTTAGCCAATGACGAACGAGAACAACGGCTGTTTGGCCGTCTGATTGAACTAGCCCAGTCACGTGATATGCACGTCACAGCAAAGAGCCATGGCGCGTGGTATAGTCCTCCTGCCGGAAGGAAGTGATATATATGGATGGACCTGTTAAAATTAATACTCGCACATGTTCGTGATTTTAGCCTTAATAAACCAGCAACAGACAAGAAATAAACGCTAACCAAATTTAAATTGGGGTTGGGTAAGAATTAAAAATGTTAACAAGCGTTTATTTGAGTAGAAGTTTCGAAATGGTGGGTTTGGATGGAGAAATCGCAATTCATTACAGAAAATTCTACTTGCAAATAAAACACAGAATTTCTCCATTTTTTCCCCTTTTTCCCCGTTTAATATTTTTTTTCCCTTTGAAGAGCATTTTTTTCTCTAAAAAAAAGGGAAGAATTCCCTTTAAGTGGAAGCACAGGTTGCGTGCCATGACCACCTCGGACATTACCATGCCTCTACTCATGGTTTTTACATTCCAATCAATTAATGTCAGAGTGTGGTCGGCTAATTTTTTAGCGTGCCTCTTCCTGAATTCCAGGTTCGGCCCAAAATACAATTAATTCTGTAACCTCCCCCCCTCCCCCCTCATCATTCGCACTTCCTTCCTTCATCCCTTCTCCCCCCCCCCCCCCGCGTATTATCATCATTCTTGTTTTTTGTCTTCACAGCCTGAAGCACAGCTCGGCACCTGTTGGATTTGACATGTAATAATAATGCATCGTTGGTCCCGTGCTGTCTCGTAGCGCGCTGGCCATGGTGTGGAAAATTGCGGGCCAGTTTGGAGCAGTACACTTTGTTAATAACGTTTTAAAATGGAATTGCATGGATCAGCATGGCACGGCACAGCACGCCACACTTTATTTATTCGTATTAAAACAGAACACAAGATAGTCTGTTGTAAGCCTTAGGATTATAATCGTCACTATAGCCTTATCCGCCGTGGCCGTCATGGCGGGTAAGGCTAGTGACCTCCGTGTGGTGCACTTCATGGTGCACCATGCGGACGTCCCCATGGTGCACCTCGAAATTCAAAACCTCCGCATGGTCCATGGAGGTTTTGAAGTTCCAGGACTTCTCCTGGTTTTCTGGGCTTCCTAGGAAAATAAAGCGTGTTTGCAATATGTACCTGTGTTTGCGCTACAAAACCATGTCACACAGGAACGCAGCCATTCAGTGTATTATTGAAGCACGCACCATAAAGATTAATGTACAGTTTATCCACTTGAATCCACCGACAGTGAAATCTACATTAACACCATGAGCGAGTGACGTATCATCACCAGCGACAGCAGCAATGCTCAGAATCAGAACGTGTGGCGCCACCCATTATCTATTAGATAACCATTACCTCCTCCTCAAAGCCACCTGAGAAATAGCTCGTAACCGGCAACTTCTGCGATTCGGTTAAAGGGTAAATGCCATCTTGAGACGTGTTAACTTAGACAATTAGACGGGTTGCTGCCATTAGATGGGTTGCCACCTAGTAAGTAATAATCATTTGATCTAATCTTTGAAGAAAACTAGCGGCTGCAGCGACTACCTAATTTCAACCTCTTCTGTACACTTCCGCCAGTTTTTCAACGAAATGTTGAGGCGCACACCTCTACCACACACTGCAACAGCGATCTCTATTATACAATCTAAATCTAGTAACCATCATAACTGCCGGTTAAAAAAGTGTTAAAAAAAGGCCTCTAGTTTTAGATTTTAAGCGTATAACTGTCACCGTTTAGGCCTAATTTTTACGTGCAGTTTTAATTTCGTAGGCAGCTAACGGATAATTTGGTTCGAGAGTAGGCCTATTCATATATGCAACACAGTGTGGAGAGTTTTTTTTAATGAAGCTAATGTGTGGTTAACGCGTCCTTTTGCTTTTGTTTTTTACCGTTGCGTCCTTCCTGTAGTTGTTAAATGCGACGCTCAAATGTTACTTTTACTTTAAGTTACGTCGCGAAAGCCTATCACCTATAAATAGGCAACGATGTTTTAATTTACTGTGTTTTTTTTTAAAGTCCACTTGACAGCCACTGAAAAAGGCGACGGACGGACAGACAAAGACGCTGCTACAGTCTAGTCCCCGGGGCAGAAAGGGGTGCGACGTACGGAGCGCAGATAATTTGACAACAGTCGCAGACAAAACGTGCCCATTTTGACCAAATTTCTGCCATTTCATCAATTTTTGACCAATTTTGACATCCCAATACACCATTTTAATCGTCTCGACGAGACCGTTCTGTTGATGGAAGAGCCACATCAATAGGAAAAACACTGAAAAGTTATTCAATAGAAACCAATACATATGTGGGTAACCATACGAACAAACAGATTAGCTGCAGATATTTTTTCCCCGACAGCCAGTGGCAGACAGTGGCAGGAAATTCTGCTTTGGGATGTCTTCCCAACCGTTTCGGCTGTACACAAGGCTAAAACGGGCACACATTATGGAGTGGTTACGCTATAATTAATTACTTCTAGTTATTTTAGAATTAACAGGCATTAAGTTAGAAACTAACTAACTACAGACAACTCGGCCCTTGAAATATTGCAAATTAAATACGCACTTCCTCCATAGAGTTTGGGGTTTTCAAAGTCTTCAGCTTAGTGTTTTCGTTTCAAAGCTGCTTTTAGTCGAAGCCATTCATTTTACTTGTCATTTTACTTATGTCAATTCTTTCATTTTATTGTCAATAACGACAGAACTTTTAGTCAGCCGGCAGTGCCTTATTCAGTGCGCGACCAGGCTTAGTAGTAGTGATGTTCCACGTGCACCGAAATTGGGGTAATATATGAACTTATAAGTCATATTTTTGGCATAACCCTAAATGGCATACTTGTATATTTGTCATTAACAAATTACTGCAATTTCGTTTACGGGAACGTTGACACAACGATTCGCCGTTGCCTTCTAGCAGCCAGAAGCTAGAAATCATACATCAATTCCAACATGGCGGCGGTTTTAGCTCTGCCGGCTCGCACCGAAAACAGTCAATCATGTGAGTTTTGAAGCCACTGTGAAAATTGTTTTGTGTAGGATGAATTTTTCCTATTGTCACAGATTATAAGACTGTAATCATTTACTCAAACGATGTCGGATTTAGCTAATCCAGGTAACGTCGTTACCATGGCAATGACACTTTTGCCATCGAGATTAAATCCTAACCGAGAAAACACAGATTCTATTATTTTGCTCATCAACAAAATCAACAACAAAAAAATATTTTTAGCCACCCAACAATACCACCTTCTGTGCGACCAAAAGTGGTTTGAAAGGTAGCAATTATATATGACGTAACCTAAATCGTAGTCAAGTTTAAAGTCGACTGTTTTGCTAAACCAGTGTTTGAAGGCGTTCTTTACTTGTTATACGAATTTGAAGGCATTTTTTACTTCTGCATATCTTGTTATTACAGTATATTAGACGATGAATGCATGGCAGTTTAACTATGCTTGTCAAGTCAGGTTTGACTGTTGTTTCAGGTTAGGCTTATTGCTAAGCTGTATTTTGGATAATTCACGCAGTAAATTACACTATTCTCTGGGAACAATGAATGAGGGAAACTGTTAATATTGAAATTGATGCGACCAATGGGTATCGTGTGAAAGGTTTAATTAAGCGAGTGTTAAATCTAAATCAGTGTTTGATTAACTATCAAAACTGTCATTAATAATAACACGCAGCTGCAGACGTATTCACACTGGTACATTTTAATCAACTTAGAATCGATCAACTCTGACAATGAACCCTTGTTCACAGCTCATGGCGATGACACATCTTTTCAGTCCATGCAGTTGTCGGCACTGGCTATTCACCCGGAATTAGTTAATTATCGAAAACGTTCCAATATTCGATCAATTGATGAGTGATAATGCCGCGTACTTTACCGGTAAGACGTTCTCCAGGATTTCCATAGAAGTTCTCTTGCGTGACTTCCGGTGGGGAAGGGCGTCAATTAACTCCTCCCTCCACTCTCCTTGTCCTGTCCCTAACCAATCTACCTTCCCCCCCATTCCTTCCTGGTTGAGTATGCTTTAGTACCCAATTGTAATTCTCTAAGATGACAATGGGAATCGTATTTACTCTGTGTCTTATTTCTAACGTATTAAGTGTAGTACTTACCTACCATACATTTTTTTTATAGCGTGGTGGGGGGGTGGGGGATGTCAAATTTCCTTTGTTTTGTATTTTTTTTTTATAAAAATTAATTTCTTTTGAGCTTTAAGTCAGTCAAATCAATTTAATACTTGCGTGGCTGAACCGGTTCAACTTTGAGCATTCCAAAATACTGATCCCAAAAATAATTTTTCGAAATGATAAGCTTCCGGGATATATTAAAGATCCAGTATCTGAGGGCCATTGGATTGTGTTTGATGATGCTTTTTGAGATGAAGGCAGAACAGCTTCAGCCCTTGCTGCCATACCTGCAGGCAAAGCCACCTTAACCGAAAAGGGGTAGCTGTGTTTGATACTTTTTTGAGCTGCAGGCAGAACAGCATCAAGCCTTGCTGCCATACCTGCAGGCAAAACCACCTAAATCGATTTGGGACAACTGTGATTGAAACTTCTTTGAGCTGTAACAGAGCAGCTTCAGCCCTTGCTGCTGTACCTATAGGCAAAGCCTCCTTAACCGAGATGGGGCAGCTGTGCTTGATACTTTTTTGAGCTGTAGTAGCAAGTTCAGTTTCAAACCTTGCTGTCTTGTCTACAGGTAAAACTACCTTAACCAAAAAGAAGTGGTGGCTGTGTTTGATACTTTTTTGAGCTGTTGGCAAACAGCTTCAATCCTTGGTACGGTACCTATGGGAAGAGGCAGTTGTGTTTGATACTTTTTTGAGCTGCAGTAGCTCAGTTGCCTTATTACCCATTCTACAGACAAAGCTACCTTAACCGAGAAGAAGGGGCAGCTGTGCTTGATACTTTTTTGAGCTGCAGTAGCTCAGTTACCTTGCTACCCTTT
>JAHWFP010199876.1:34747-52556 GCA_023313725.1 Lithobius niger
CCCCCCCCACTTCCTTCCCCTATTGTGTGACGACATTTATGTAAAGCTTCTTATCTGTCTGTTGGCTTACTTAAGTCGGGCACGTCCTTTCTACAAACACTGCGTAGACACATTCCCGTCTAGCGTTGCCTGTAGGTTTTTTGACTGCCTCTTGTTAATAGAGTTGCCCCCGTGTGGGCAACGTGTGTTATCTTGCTCTCTTAACAGGATTTAGCATCACCTATTCCCAGAATATAGTATTTTCACACAAAAACTTTCTTGAAAGTTGCACGGCAACAGCATGTCAACAATTCACAGGAAGTCAAGATCCACCAACGAAGAAACAACAGACGTCCAATTAACGGTAACGCAACGACGCATGCAGCACGGCGACAGGGGGCGTTAGATCTAACCACGTTTGCGAACGGTTCTATGATTTGGTCAAAAAAAAAATTAACTGCAGGCTAAACTAGACGGAAGAATGAAATGGATTCCTCTAAGCCACGCCCCACAACGTCATCCAAACCGATCAGTTTAGAAACACCACTGCCTCACATGTCGTTCTCAACATTAAAAAAATTAGCAATAATCGCTGGCACATCTATAGGGCAGTGAAACGACGTAGTATTATTGTGTATAACTCTATGGTGGAGCCAGTAACTGGGTTAGCTGCAAGGAGCCCTGGAGGGAGAAAGGAAGATCGTCTTATTGAAGCTAATGCTATTAGACTGGCTTTCTTAAGGCCTATAACGCGCGATTTTTGTTGTTGGAGAAAACAACGTTCTTTTAAGCCTAACAAATTCGCTCTCAAAGTACTGTCTTGACTAGAAGTACCGTTTTTTCCGTTACATTTTAATCTAGTGCACCTTGTAGCTATCCAAATGGTGTCTCGTAGCCAATATGACGTCACTTGACGTTGCTCTATTTTCTGCGAGAGAAATGTTATTAACAACATAATACAGAGCTTATTAATCTCTGTTTAATTGGATTTTGTTTCTAAATTTGGACATTTTCCATTTCTCATTTCCTACAGTTTAGAAACACGACCATCTCAGCTACTACTGGCGATGGCAGCCATGTTGGATCAGTAAGTGATCAGGAAGTGAACGAGAAAAAACCTGCCTCACTTGCCTCAGCAACATCTCAGCTCCATGACGTCACGCTTACGTAAAGTTGGAGGAGATGGCATCAGTAGCCTCGAGTTAAGAAACAGTTTTTCTCACTTCCCTCTAGTTTAGAAATACCTCCACTGGCTCGCTCGTTCGCATGTTCAAAAATGTAAGATGAAAGGTTTGAAATTTAACCCGAAAGGTTCGAACTAATTTACCACCATGGCGACGACATTATTAGGAATTTTTTTTTAACTTTAAATAAGTTTAATCGAGTTAAATTAAATGATAAAAGTATTTTCAAGCAGACCGAAATTTCCATGACTTTCCATGAACTTGAAATATCTCGTGAAATTAAAGGTTTTTCCAAACTTAGAATTTGAAAAATCAGAATTCCATGACTCCCAAATTTTCCAGCACCTCTGCGAATATAAAAGTACCTCTGGAAAAAATTATGTAGGTTCGTTTTCAATAACTCCTCCCCTCCGCAAATAACAACTGGACCTTTATTTTTGTTACCTACATGAAATTGTTGGTAATAATTATTGTTTTTATAACTTCCAATGTCCGAGCATGGGATTTCAACGGGTGTTCCGTAAAACCGCTGGTGCCACTGCAGCAGCTTCGATTTTCAAATAAATCCCTTTCGTGTTTAGACATATTTACGTTAAGTTCACTTTAAGGAGGCCATTTCAATTCCTTAAATCACCATGATCACTACCGCAGAACTGGCAACTGTCCTGCGCCCACAAACTAAAAACTCTTCTCTCCGATCTACGAAAGCCCCGTGGGGTTTGGAATGTTCTCGCTGAGGCCACCAAAACGATTCAGCTACCAAGTTCAAACATTTACTTCCTTACAGCAGGCATTTCAACACTAAACTCCACGTCAAAAATAAAAAATAAATCAACCAAACCACATGTTTAAAAAAAAAAAACCTGCTTCTTTATGGTATTTTTTTTTTAATGTATTTATAACGTATTCGTCTTTAATGGACTGTTCACACGTTGCCGTAAATCAAATGCATAGGGAAAAAAACCATCATACCAACCCTTCCCCCCCCCCCCAAAAAAAAAGAGAAAAGAAAAAGTAAGTAATCATATTTCTGCATGGCTGGCCACAATTCAAACCGAAACATACCGTCGTCTTCTCTCTCATTTCAACACATTCTTTTTCTTCTATCTTCAGATTTCCCTGACAGACAGTTATTTCCTTTGAACGTCCGTCTTATTCTTCTGTGCCCCCCCCCCAATCCCCCCAGGGCGCCCCACCCCCCCCCCCCCCCCCATCCCCGGCAATGAAAGACGAGTCTGGCTTACGACTTAAGCCTTACCGAGTGGAAAGGAATAAATACGTCAGTTAGGCAAAGTCATGGGCGCTTTGGCAGACATTGCCTCCGTGGCAAGAAAGGCGTAAACGACCAGGAGAGGACGTCCCCCAGCCCATCAAAACGACGGACAAGCCATAATCAAACCATCAACAAAATTCAGTAGAATGGCCCCCACAAAGACACCTAATGGCGTACCGATCGTCTGCTTCCCGACGCTAGAGAGATTTGGGCAGTAGCTCCGGGCATTGCACCAATCGCAAAAATTGCCCATAAATACTCTAACCGTAAAGGGAGTCAACCTAAATGCCTGTAGAATCGGTCATCGGCAATTTCCGGAATAAGGTTCTTAGCGGAAATGCGTTTTTTATGCGTCGCCAGATGGCGAAAGCACCGATTACGTTTCCGGTTGCTCTTGGCACGTATGGGGCTTGTAGGTCGGTCAAACCAGAGGGATCGCAACTGTTCTAGAAACAATGCATTCCAAACATTCGCAATCTACACTCCTTCCGGCACTTGGCCCACGCCGGTAACGCCAACATGGCGCCAGCTAACTTCCTGTTCTCACCTGAAAGAGACTCGCGAAAGGCCAATCCTAAATCTATTTATATATTTATTTATTTTATTTACAAAATTATTATAACGTTCTATAAAAAAACATAACAGCAATTTAAGATCAAAACACTAATTTTTAAAACAGAAAAAACATGACGGCGCTTTTGGTGCACACCGTTTCTCGCCTGAATGAATTTCGTGAGATACACGTCCCATAATTCATCACTCCTGACGTAATCACTCCTGTGGTACGCGACGAAGGCAACGCATTATATTAAAGGCAGGTTCCCACAAACGTGAAAAAGCTGTATACCTTAAAAAGGATGCAAACATCAATTTATAAAATCGAACAGCAATTGGAAAATTAGTTCAAACTTTTGTCTGCTCTAGGATAAATTTTGCAAACAGTATAGCGTAGTTTAATTGTAGCTGTGCGTGTTTTACCCTATTCGTCGGATTTAAGTTTCTCCAACATTTTTGAGTACTGCGACTGAATTTGCACACCATGTTCAATCGTAATGGCAGCTGCCATCCCATAGTCTCAAAGAATAAGTATCGCAGCTGGCTACGCCTTAACTAGTGAATCTGCCTGTGCAGTTTGTGTTTGAACACAGTTTACCATATATGGTCCTAGGTCAAACACGAATTGGACAGGCAGATTCACTAGTTAAGGCGTAGCCAGCTGCGATACTTATTATTTGAGACTATGGGATGGCAGCTGCCATTACGATTGAACGTGGTGTGCAAATTCAGTCGCAGTACTAAAAAATGTTGGAGAAACTTAAATCCGACGAATAGGGTAAAACACACACAGCTACAATTAAACTACGCTACTGTTTGCAAAATTTATCCTAGAGCAGACAAAAGTTTGAAATAATTTTCCAATTGCTGTTCGATTTTATAAATTGGTGTTTGCATCGTTTTTAAGGTTAACAGCGTTTTCACATCTGTGGCAAACCGCCTTTAATATAATGCGTTGCCTTCGTCGCGTACCACAGGAGTGATGACGTCAGGAATGATGAATTGTGGGACGTGTATCTCGTGTATCTCACGAAATTCATTCAGGCGAGAAACGGTGTGCACCAAGAGCGCCGCCATGTTTGTTCTGTTTAAAGAAAATGTTATTTTGCTCTTAAATTGCTGCTATGCTTTTTATAGGGCGTTATAATAATTTTGTAAATAAAATAAATAAATAAATAGATTGTATAGGATTGGCCTTACACGAATATCATTCAGGCGAGAACAGGTCAAACATGAATTGGACAAGAAGGACATGTTGGTAGATTAGTAGACCCTAACCCTACCTCTGAGAACAGAAACAGACTTTGAAAACGCTTCAAATGGTTTTGAAATGGTTGTAAAAATGCTCTGAAAAGGATGAATTGATTTCCCTCCCCTTGGTCGAAAGTAGCTTACGTTTTCTTCGTGTCCTGACCTACGGCGTCAGGACACGATGGAAAAGAAAGCTTAACGAGGAATAGTTTGGTTGCGATAATGCCACCAAAACAATAATGGACCACGTATTTATCCGTTCTTGGTCCTACTCTTTTAAACATCTTTATTAACGATCTTCCACCCACCATTCCTTTGCCAGAGTCACTTTCCCTTTTTCGCCAATGACCCTAAAGGTCACGGCACTTCAATCTATTACCGGTCACCTTGAACTTCCAACAGACCTTTTGCACAGTTGGACCGCGAAAACCGCATGTCTTTCAACCTTTCTAAAACTGTTGGGCTTCACATCGGACTCTATAACAAGCGCTTCCTTTGTTATCCTAAATGATCTATCTATTTCCTTCTTATAAGAAAACTGTCAGACATCTTGGTGTTTTGGCTGACAACAAACTTACATTTCACCCACAATGCGCTTCCACCGGCAAAGAGGGCATTTCAGCTGCCAACTATACGTTTTTAAAACCTTAACTTACTTAACCAAATCTCTTTTCACCACGCTGTACAAGACGTCTGTTCAACCTCCCCTGGATTACTCTGTCTAGGCCCGGAGGCCTCATTGTGTAAATTCAATTTATATTCTTGAAAGGACTCAGGAAAATCACTAAGTGGTGTCCCTGCCTTCGTTCCACTCCCGGCCCTAAGAGTCCCCTGCCACAGCATTCTCCACCTGTCAAGCCTCGATAACCGCTTCGATAACGCCACTGAAACGTTCAACATCCTTAAAAACCTCTACGACATTCCTTCTACCACCTTCTTCGAGTTGCAAGGCGATGCTCGAGCTCATGAGCACTGCCTTAAACGTATCCAGCAGACGTTCTCAATGAGGCCAGGAAATATTTCTTCTCCAATCGAACTATCCGTCCTTGGAATCACCTTCCTGAAGAGCAGGTGGCGTAACAAATTGTCTACGGGCCCATAGGTAAAATTTATGGTCGAGCCCTCGCCCCATTTATTGCTCCTCCCCGCTCCCCTTCCAAACAAAAATCTTTGACCTTTTTGACTGTCTTGGTCCAAATGATACACATACCGTACATTGTTAAGTTTACGTTTCCCGAACAACCAACAACTTTTCAGCCAAAAAAATTACTTCGCAATGCAAACAACGAATAATGTTTGAAACAATTTATTAAAAAAAAACAAACATATCGGTGTGGTATTTTTTAGCCTACTTAACTGTCGAATTATTATACGCTTTGCTTAATAGCTACATTATTGCACTTGTTAAATGGGAACTTGAGCTTGCTTATAACATATTGCACTTTGAACATGAAATTTACATACCGTTGTTAGTTCACAACTTGAAGCTCTTAAGGCGATACTTTCGGCAAGCTTTTCTCAATGCAAAAATCTCAATGATGTTGTCCATGTCCCTATTTCGATCCCAGGCGGGCCCCCGGGTTGCAGGGGCCCGTAAGCAATGCTTACCCAGCCTACCTGTACGTTACGCCATTGCTGAAGAGTTTGTTTCTTCCACCCAGTTTAAAGCACGCTACGGTGCACCGTTACCCACCTTTCGAAGTTCTTTTACTTCTTGGGTATTACGAGCCTTGTTCCTGCCGTCTTTTGCATAATCATAACATGAAATAGCCAATTTATGCGTTTTAGTATGAAGCTTCTTTCAGATTTAATTTCCCAAGGTCGAGGAAACGTTTTTGGAAACGAGTTGAAAGCAAAACCGACAAATTACAGATTTCTTACAAGCAGGTATTCGGTGTGAGAATTTTTGTTGTTTTTCCGCAAAACAAAGTACTTACGAAGCATTTACAGTATATGATTAACCGTTAAAATTGTGAATAATTACGAATACAATTTTGAAAGAATAGCTTTTCGTGTTTAGAATTTACGATGTTTTCGTCTATTTTGCGTAGCGATGGTCGCCCTATCGCATTTCATCAACCAACCTAATTACGTTTGCTTCAGTGTTTTCAAATAACCTTCGCGCTATCACTTGGCGGGGTTAGCTACGTTTGATATCACGTTGGAGTTGGCAAAAAATTGGCGGGAATTCTTAACAAGTTTTGTTTTGGGGAGTGAGTTTTAGTTTTGCAAAATAAGCATCACTGTTCCGTTGTTCTCTTTTAAACAAGCAACTGTCTCACAGTTCAAGCGGCACGAATGAATATAATCATAAAATATTTACCCATCATTACTTTTATCCACCACCATATGCATAATAAATTTACAAACATTTCTCTTCGTCCAGAGTCGAAAGTTCAAATCAGCGTGGTTAAGTTTAATGCAAAGTGGTTGGCAATATTAAGTACCTGCTGAGCCTTTTAAACACACAAACCAATTTACACGGCTTTACTTTTCTTACCGACGGAGTGGAGAAACACCTCCTTTTTTTTCCTCGCCAAACTGACGCTCTTCCCCGCTACGCAAACATCAATAGCTGGCACGAAAGAGTCTGAACGCGGGGGAGGACCGATAACCACCAGACCACCCACACGCCAAATAGTCTTTAAATTTCCCATTTAAATCATGTTGACGCTTTTAGTGCCAGTTACATGTCAAGGGACTCGGGTCCAGTCCTTCCCTTTACAAAACGTATCTTTAGTCCATTTTCATGTGTATCTTACACGTCGATTACAGGGTAGATTATATGGTAATGCCACTCTGCCATCAGTAAATACTAGCTAAAGCCCGTGGTACGAACGGGTGGTGTTTGATGCACCGTTTGCAACATCTTATAAGTGCTTGCTAAGGAGATGGGTGATTATTCACACGACACAATGCTCAATCCTAATTCACCTCTTATACCGATTTCGCATTGGTAAATGCAAGCGGCCAGGCCGGACTGGGGCGGGCCAGTGCCGATCGCGGCCATTGCTGGTCCAGCCGGCCCGATTTCGCGTTGGTTAATTCCACGGCTCGCTGATCACGATTTACAGCACCGCCAATTGTCGGTTTGTGGTACTTGACACGTTCCACTTTCTGCCTCTACACTGCAGCACCATTCGTAACACTTCTGATTTAAGCGGGCGCTGGCCGGCTCCGTAACATATTTGATTTCGCGTTGGTAAATAAAGCGGTCTTGGCCGTGCCTGGCACAGCCAGGCTCACACCACCGGTGTGGGCGGGGCCGGCTCCCGAAATAGTGGCCCAGCCTGGGATGGCCCGATTTCGCATTGGTTAATAAAACGGTGCCCAGCCCTCCTTGGCACGGCCAGGACCACTTGAATTTACCAATGCGAAATCGGTATTACTATACAGCTAGGGGACTGCACACTTAGTATTACATATTAGGTGCTAGGTCAAGGTTTGCCCCATAGTCCTGCCCTTATTAGCTCTGGGTGGTTGACTTGCTGGTCCAACAGCCACACACCAATTAACCTGAGCCTCTGCAGGGACTTGCCTTAAATACTGTCCCGAACGATAGGTTCTAGCCTGAGGCATTACGTCTCGTGACGGCGAACAGGTACGATCCGGTCCTAACTGGTGTTGCGGCGCGCAACATCCATGTTTAACGGCAAGGTGCACCGCGCGAGCTGCTAACTGCGTGCGTGCGTATTGCCGTACATGTAAGCACGTTACACTCTCTCACTTGTTGTGGAAGGCATGTACCCCGTCCGCATATTTTTGCTCGCACTGGCTAACAATCGCTGATTTTCGTTCGTTTCGCTCACTCAATCAGCGCATCCCCTGACCTGGGCTTCATACACCTACATATGAATATTTTCACCGGAAAGAAAGAAATACGCCGTACAACACAGTCCAAACCTTTAGCCCGCCGGGTTTGCAGTTTTTTTTCTGGGAGAGGCAGAAAGCGAAGTATAATTTTCAAAACTTAATAGTTTCATTAATCATTTTATTTTAATCTTCGACAACGACAGAACTTTAGCAAGTGGTTAATTCAGCGTGATCCACACACACGCTAGTGTGACACCGCCAAATGAACAAAAAAAACGGAAGTACAAAGCAGAAGTGGTCCATAAGTTGCCGGAAGTGGCCGTCAAGTGAGCCCATAATCTATGGAACGGTACCAGATAGAGACAAGCTGTTTTCACAATTAGATTCAGCATCCAAAATTAGTTAAATTAAATTTAAAAAAAAAACCGGAAATATGAAGCGGAAGTGGCCCGAAAGTGACAGATGTATACAGAAGACCGCTATGCGACTAGATTATCGCTGTCCCTGCTTGTTAAATAGTGTACACGTTATTTTTTTAAACTTGAAAACAACACATCACACGCCAACTTTGGCTCTTGTGGCATGACCGCTCCTTTTTTCAATGCACTGTAAATGTGAGAACCTCAACAAAATTTTACTTCACTCACTTTTTTAACAAACTTTTCTCACAAACTAAATCTGCTCCAGACAACTGGAAAAAAAAATGGACTAATTTACACTTTCAGTCAAGAAAATTTGTTAGTCATTTTTATCCATTTTTTCCTACCGTAAAGTGACCCCCTTCAAATGCCAGTTCAGCTTTATGACAATTTGGTTGATTCGAATTTCACAAATATAACCAGACCCATCAAAATCAATACCAGAGTAATATTTCATGCGAACATTCATGCGAACGAATCTTGGTAATAACCATCTCTCCAAGAAACAACCGACACGAGTTGGCAATGTTCTCCACAGAAACTACAAATGGAAAGGATTATTCAATTTGCAGTGACGCACACGAGTGTAGCATCATAACAAATTAATAGCAATGGCAGCGAATTATTGCGAGGAAAAAAGATTAATGAAATTTACAATTACAGGAACCGGAAAAAAATATCTAACTTCTTTAGCTACGTGGTACGAGAGACTGCGTCGGACTAAAACTCGCTCAACAATGTGTAACACCCCTTCCACTCCAGTCTCGTGTGTAGACAGGTTGGTGACGAGATTCGATCTCGGACCCTCATAGCTAGGAATCCAAGCCCCTTTAACTCGGCTGTGCTTTGACCGCTTCTCACAGTCTGCCCAGTTTACAACAAGAGGCTTTTTCCAGGATTCTGAAACAGTCTTAAAACTAAATAAAAACTAAATCACTAGAGAAAGTGCGACGTACTCAGGGAGTAGACGATTGAAGTCAAGAATAATCTCAAAGCCAATTTACTCCTTACTGCATAGCTAGGGAACTATGCACTGAGAACACATATTAGGCATAAAACACAAGTTTAGGAGCTTGGTCTTATCCTGAGCTGAGTCCAGGGAGACAACCTTTCGAGTTGTCTGCCCCACACCAAGTCGCTTCCCATGGTTCAGGCCCTCGTATTTATATGCGGACCAGAACAATAGAAGTAGCCTGAGGCCTTACGTTGCGCAACCGCTAACAGATAGGAGCCGGCTCTAACTGGTTTGAACAATAGAGTAGCCTCGTTCCCGGCTGTTGGCGTTCGGCCATGTTCCGGTGTAGATGGAAATTGACAGGACGCCAAGCAGCTCTTGTAACTGCAAAATGCACCACGTGCGTTCACACAAGGTGCACCCTGCTATTCGTAAATAGCGTGTTACAAAAGGGGGACAACATCGTTAACAACATTCATAGTGGTCATCGTGGTTGAGCGGTGAGAGAGCTCAGCCCGGTTGCTAGAGGTTTGCGGGTCTGGTCGAACCCCTGCATGGAAAGGAGTCCTTGGCAAAGTCCCTGCCTGGCCTGCCGGCCAGGGTAGCGTAAGAGGCTACCATGCTCCTTAAGCGGCTATGGGAACTACTCTGGCCAATTCTGGACAATCTTTTGGCCCCTACGATGATCGGAAGTCTCCCGGTTCAACTCCCCGGGTTGGCTCCTCCCTTTACCAGATATTTCATCTTCTCAAAAAAAGTCTGGTAATGTTCAAAATTGAGCTGGTTCTCACAAGCCCAATCTTTAATGCAAACTGTTTGCGTCTTTGGTCTCAACTCTATCCACACTGGTACGCCTACCGTACAGAAACAAAAAAAAAGGAAAAAAAACAAGTCCAATGACAAAAAGCGAGTTTCAGTAGGGACCCTGGGAAATATTTTTCCTCGTCAGTTTCCTCGATGATTGGTATTTCCTCGTCAATCGTTCTGCGAAACTGGGAATGACTGGCAAGCTATCTGGGAATATAAGGGGTAAATAAATTAACTCGAATCGCTGTAAATTAAAATAAAGGAAAGAGGAAAACAAGTCAAACAGCGAAAATCGTACACTAGAAATGACGCAGTACAGTAAGCCACTTTTATGCACTTACGTTTCGTCGGAGTGGCATGAACCGGATTCGAACTGGTTAGCTAATTCGTCCCCAGATCACTGGCGTAGCGCCATTATCGCCATGGAGACTCCACCACTGGCATAAAGATGACTCACTGTGTAACCGGCTTACGTGATCGGCAGCACGCAACTCACGAAGCAAACACTTCGTAGTTCGACTTGCCTCAATCATGGCGGCCTGCCAGCCTTCCATTTACTGCAGACTCAGGAATTGGACAGCTGCCAGCCGCCAGGTGGAGACACGGGTCCACTGCAATCCAGTTGGAACCGGATTGAACCTGTTCGCCAGTAGCCTCAGGCAAGAGCCTATTGTTCTGCCCCAGCCTGGGTGGGTATAAAACGGGACAGAGTCGTGAGTTCGAGTTAATTAGTGTGTGGGATCTGACTGGAAGGTTGGATCCCTGACTACGAGGTGCAGGAGAAGGATAAATTCTGCTGATAGCCTAATATGCAAACGCTATGTGCATAGTCCCCTAGCTATGCAGTAAGGAGTGAATTAGGATCGAGCATTGTGCCTTGTGAATAATCGTCCACTTCCTTAGCAACCTTATAACTGAATGAGGGGGAATTGGGGAATACTTCCTAAACATGGGTCTTAGTGATAAATGAATCGAAGCGGTCAAGATGGTAATTCAGTTGGAACCGTGGGTTTCTTAAAAGGTGACAAATTGAATGCTCAGTTGCTCACAATGTTTGCGAGTCAACCGATGTGGCCTCTGATGGCAAATGAAAGTAAAGTTTGGACGTTACGAGGGGCCAAGTTGGAGTTGAAATAGTGGGACCAAAATTACATGGTATTGGTTATTCAAGCTTGGTAGAGGGGACGGAACTACTCATCAGTTGTCAGCCTTTACAACCGTTGGTTGCTTGGGTGATTACAACAATGCGATGGTAAAGATAACACTGTTGTTAACCTCGCAACAAATGCTAAGCAGTGCCAGCACTGAAAACTGCAAGCGCAATAAATGCGACGTTTTAGCTTGTTTAACTACGACTTTATCAAGTAAAAGTTGCTAACCTTACATCATATTACACTTACCGATGCTGAGTACCTATCACCTATAGGTAAAAGTACGGCAAAAACACTTCAAAGGACTTACCTAAAACAAACAAAACGAAGAAATCATTAGATACAACCAGGAACCCTGTCAACTATAATAAACTAACAATTCTTAATAAGTTTACCATTTTGTAACCGGCTTACATGGACGGCAACACGCAACCAACGGAGTCAGGGATCGTTGGTGCACCTTGCCGTTAACAGAGCTGTTGTGCGCATGCTGCCAACCACCGTATCCACGCGGGAGTTGGCACAGCGCCCAACAGTCGGGTGCGAGGGTATCCTATTGTTCGACCCAGTTAGAACCGGATCGCACTGGTTTTGCCGTAATCCACTGGTTTCGAGGCTAGAGCTCGAGCTCCTATATAACAAGTCCGAGCTCGGCCGTTCGCCAGTTGTTGTGGGAGCTCTGACCGAAAGGTTGGATCTCCATAGCCTACGTTGGTGTAAGCAGAAGGCCAAATTCTGCTACCAGCCTAATATGTAATGCTATTGTGTGCAGTCCCCTAGCTGTGCAGTAAGACGTGAATTAGGATTGAGCATTGTGTCTTGAGAATAATCGTCCACTTCCATAGCAACCCTTACAATTTAATGCTACTAAATTTAAGAAGGCCAAACACCCGGAGGGGCTAAGACCGGGAAATTCAATCGACCGTGTTGTAATGCGGTATAGGGATGGGTCGGTTTCATTTTTTTTGATTTCGGTTCCGGTTTCGGTTTTCACACCCAAAAAACCTCGGTTTCGGTTTCGGTATCAGTTTTTGCCACCATCCACCCAACCAGATATTACTAGCTTCAACTCACTCCTGCTTTCACTTTCAGCAGCGTCATAGACCATGGGTATAGCTGTGGCACCGTTATCCTCTACTATTGTCGTTTTAATAGCTAGGAGCTTTGCTGTCCTTTATACGTAGAAAATGATAATTATTAAAAAAAAATGTAAAACAACAAATTATTTTCTGATTTTCGAACACCGTACGAAACACCGACGCAAAATCCGAATCGGTTTCGGTGTCGGTTTTCAGTAAAAACCGAAAATTTGGTTTCGGTTTCGGTTACCGACCCATCCGAAACGCGGTACCGAGGTGATTTATTTCAAAGTTGGCGGGAACAATCACGGCAGTTTTACCTGCCCTTAAAAATTCCTCTTTAAAATCCTGCTACAAAATGCTACTAACTATGGACAAAAATGCTGCAAAATTGCTACAACGGACTATCTGCCTTACATATTTCGTAGTATTTTCTAGGGGTAAATATTGATAGAAGCAAGCACAGAGGTAGATTATACTCTCACAGCAAGCAAGATATAGCTAGAGAACGGGGGAAAGAGACTGCTGAATCTGCAAGTGGGCGCTGCGCTTGCAGTTCGATCTTGGAACCTCTGGTGGCCACTTGTGAAAACAGGTCCAAACGAAACTACGTGCAAATACACTATAGTGCACAAGAATCCAGGTTAGCCGGGGCCGGGAGATTTACGAAATCTTCCGGTTTTTTTTTAATAATTATTAATTTTTTTTGCTTGTCCAAAGCACTAAATGACTCATTAATGCTTTACTAAATACTAACTTATTTAGTTGTGCATCATAAGACACCTCAAAATTAAATCCGAAATAAATTATTTATATTTATTATTATAATAATGACTGTAAAATTCAAAATTAACTTTCACTCAAGTCAACATTTAAAATGCGAAGTAAAATTACCATAAGGAACAAGGAAGAAATAGCAAGCAAGGTGCACAAAATAAAACACTAGAATGTCGTTCGTCACTACGATATTTGTCATTCTGATCGACTCGGGCCAGTCGACAGCCGTCAACATCAAATTTGTGGGTGATTGTGAAGGTGCTAGTGGCTAGCCTATCGTGGCTAGCCTATAGCCGTCGTCAATGCTGTATCTTCTCTTACATTATAAACCAAAGTCTCATAGCAGAAATGACGCAACCGCAACGACCCCCGGAAGGGGAACAATGAAAACGTGCGAGTGTGTCAATTCTTTGGCTTTAAGTTGAAACTGGGACGTTGTTGCCATGAAAAGAAATTGAAATTGCCACATTGTTGCCTCGACTAACAATTCGGTCTAACAATTATTCTTCTAACCAAACACCGTGGTAGTCTCAAGGGCACATATTACATGACGTCATGCAAACTTCTTTTTCACACGGTACGCATCGCATTGGAAAGACTGGGAGTGGGGGGGGGCGGGGGGAGTGAGCTGTTACCATTAAGCATACGATTATGCATTTACTCAACCTAAAAGAGAATTTCTGGGGGGTGTTTGCTATTAATTCAAATAACCATCCACATTCAACTACGTATAGCAAAGAAGACGAAGGCAAGGAAACCAAGAGGAGAGGGAGAGGACGGGATAAAAGGAGGAGGGGAAAGGGGAGGGAGAGGATGGGCGGAAAGAGGGAGTGTTACACAAACAAAAATCGACTGTTGCAGTGAACGATCAGGTAGCACCGAGCAAATACTGGGAAACAACCACGGGTCAAACAAATCTCCGGGCGAAGCCGAGTACGATGCTAGTAGATAATATAAATAAACGATTCAACGAAAGGCAATGCAATGGACAATGCCAACTGAAGTCAAGATATAATTACAAACAAAAACGACGTCAAGTATACCGTAAAAGGTGTGTTATATAATTGAAGTTTCACTTTACTTGTTAAAAAAGTACACGGATAAAAATTGATGATTTTTAACTGAAATAGGCAAATAAACAATTGATAAAACTGTCTCTGTCCAAGTGCTGCTGTGCTTTACTAATTAAATTATTGTTAAAGCACAACAGCACTTACTCAGAATTTTCTCAGTTCAACATTTGTTTATTACAATTAAAAATTATCAATTTTTATCCATGTACCTTTTAACAAGTAAAGCGAAACTTCTATCATATAACCCAACGTTTACGGCACACTCGACGCTTTTGTTTGTAATCTTTTTTTTTTATGGCCATGACCTGGACAATTGAATTCATCTGATCTTTGTTGTCTAACTTGGCGCGGGTGCATAATTGTTGGCAGTAATTTATTTAATTTTTTTTTTCATTTGCAAAGGCGCGCATGTAGTGATTGTTCCTGCCGACTTAGAAACCATTCAGCTCATCTCTGAAAGCCTGCATTTCATGTACGAGGGAAAACACATATCCTTACCAAAATGGCTGCCGCGTTGCCGACGCATCTCGCAAAAACTTGCAACGTTTCTCGCGCTGCTGCTTAATGTTGAGTGCAAACAACCCAACGAAAGCTACGTATAGTCCAATGTTCCTGATCGAGATATTAACTCTGTCCCCTCTACAAACCTTGCTGGTGCAGAATAAATTGCAAGAGCCCACGTTAGATAAGTAGGTAAAGAAGTGCCACTTTGTGTAAATGCGGGGGTAAATTATCTGCTTCAGTCAACGGCACCAGAGGCGTCATTTGTCAGTGGCTCGTAGGCAACGTCGCATCGCGCCCACCAAGAAACCCTATCGGAGTGGTCATGAATCTTGAAAAAAAGAAATGACGGTATCGATAGATAGCGTCACGCTATCGTCATTCAACCATGGCAATAGCGGCAATATACCTTCGGGAATCGACGAAATACTCGTGCGTGGGTAATATTTGAAGTTGAAGAACTCATTCTACGTTCGATTACAAGTGTTTTCAGTTCGTTACACGAAATCTGAACCGAGGATGAAGATTCAACCCCTGTGGTTCGCTTCTGTTAACACAAAACCATGCGTTATACTTAGCTCCACTTACAACTCCAACCTGTTTTAAAACCTTATATAAATTTTTTTTTTCATTTAAATAATTTCTTTGAGCCTTAAGTCAACCAAAGTGATTTCATGCTTGTGTGGCTGAACCGGCTCAATTTTGAACATTACCAACCTTCTTTTGAGAGAAGAAATATCTGGTAATGGGAGGGGCAAACCCGGGGGTTTGAATCGGGAAACCTCCGATCATCGTTGCCGAAAGTTTGTCCAGAATTGGCCAGAGTAGTTTCCATAGCTGCTGAAAGAGCATGGTAGCCTCTCACGCTACCCTGGCCGGCGGTCCTGGCAGAGACGTTGCCAAGATTCAACCAGGTCTGCAAACCTCCAGCAACCGAGGTGAGCTCTCTCTCTCTCTCTCACAGCTCAGCTACGACCGAATGCTGGATTAAAAAAAAACACCTTGATCTGCCAGTTCTGATCTAGCTTAAAATGAATTTAACCGCCTAATATGAGCGAGTTATCATTTTTCTTAAGCGATCTATTAAGTATTTTTATCGGATCATTTTGTTTTACAACGCTAACAATTTCGATCTCCATGACGATGCTCCGTTATTGGGCAGTTTGCCGCGAAAAAAAATTGTTGCTTCTCATAAGGGCCCACGTCAATAATTATGGACCGCGTCACTTCTTCTTTGGCCTGCGAAAGGCTAACGTCCTTTGAGATAAATAAAGAAGAAGAAAAAATTCCGCGTGCGTCAAATCTCGAAAAATTCTCTTTATGGCTTTACTTTGAGCATTAAAGCTGCTGTTAAAGTGTTAGTATTCTTCATTTTCAATGCACATTGTTATACACTAGTGTGAATCTGCGAGTTGATGCGAAATGGTGTGCGTTGCGTTGTGTTTAGCGATTGTGCAGGTGCTCTACCATGGTGAAGTGAAGTGCAGACATGGAGGTGTTTTGTCACATACACGGCTATATTATGATTGAAGTCCTCTTTCCAGCAAAACTAAAACTATTAATTACTCCGTTCCTATTCAATATATTTCGGCCAAACTTGGCCAGGTAGTAGATAGGTATAGAAGGTATATTTATACCAACTTTTATGCTATTCCGTGCAAGAGTAAACGTACGGTGCCACACGTAAATTTGAAAACTGTTCACTACTTGTTGTGGTTGTTCTTGTTCTTGTTCTTGTGTGACACGGCTTCAGAAAAAAACTACTGCACCTACCTAAAATCTAAAACATGATCTAGGCCAGAAATTTCCCTGAACTTCATCCTCACAGAGACCACTTTTTCGATTGGTCGAGCCGTTCCGGAGTTAGGGCTCGTTTATGCAACGACAGTTTTCTCGCTCACTAGCTCTTACTTAATCAATACTAAATCTGATGGCTGCTTCTCGCCTTTACTGGAGTATGCGGCTTTCGAGTTGTCTATGCGTATTAGTAACCATGGCAACGACGCAGACGCAAATCTTCTCCTCGTGCCTCGGCGTACGATGCTTGCAGCATTTGAGCGTCGATTTATGACAACAAGAAAACAATTTTTACTGCAGTACAAGACGACGGACTGTTTTTTTTTTATGCCGGCATTAGATGGTGTCTTCGATTCGATAGCTACGAAATGGATGCCATGTTGGATTTTGAATTCTCGCTGCGAGAAGCTATTTATTCTACCGACGTTTGATCATTGCTAGAAGCTGTACTTTGAGGGAGAATAGCAAATTTTGGAAATAGCGTGAAATGACAACAATCTTGTAGCAATGTTTAAAATTAGTGTAGCTCTTTGTTCTTTATCCGTGTTGTTATTTATAATACATACAATTTGTTATCTATTACCACATTCATTTAGTAGCGACGGGAAACTAATCATAAATAAATAACGGTTGACTAGCAAATAGTTTTCGGTGAGTGAGGAGCTCTTGATGCGAAAACGCGCCCTTACGGGACCCTGAACGATCATTTTGATTGTTGTACATTGTTTTAACCATTGTAATTAGGGAACAATGCCACTCAGCAAACTTTAGATCCATTCTTCGTGCACGTGTTATGTCTTTGCTAAAAAGTAGTTTATTGAAGGGCGAATGAAAGAATCAGCTAAACGATATAGATTTATACTAAACTACGCTACGGGCCTCGAAATTGGCAGCTAGAAACGATAGAATGGCGTATTTATTTCGCAGATGCAGGCTTTCAGAGCTGACTTGAATTGTTTCAAAGTAGCTAGCAACAATCGACTGCTGTTCCGCGACGCCATAGCCACGAAAAAGGTACAAACAAAAAAGTCAAGTGTGCCGTGATAAAGGGCCCCGGGGGGGGGCCATGTGATTGAAAATTGAACTTGTTAAAATGTACACGGATAAAAATTAATGTTTTTTATTTGAAATAATCAAATGTACAATTGAGAAAATTGCATCTGTTTAGGTGCTGTTGTGCTTAACCAATCATATA
>JAHWFP010199876.1:66472-85705 GCA_023313725.1 Lithobius niger
ACTATACTTTTGATTGATATCTTAACTTTTCCACTGATGAAGACATCACCAAGTATTACTTTCATAATGCTTATATGACGTCGAAATTTTAGTTCGTATATTTTTTCTAACTATAGTTTTGATTGATATCTTAACTTCGTCACGTGTTCCATTTAAATGACTGCATGGAAAAGGCGGGAAAAAAACTAATTCTAACTTTAAACACCTTCGTAATTTCACTCATAAATGCAAATGCAGCCAGGTTCCTAAAAAAGGTAATGTCCTACAAAGTCTTGCACAGGCAGCACCTGTCCACAATTGCTTACTAACGACATCATTTAATAAAGGAGAAGAAACAAAAAAAAAAAAAAATTAACAAAAAGAAGACATTTAATAATAACGATGATCATAAATAATTAAAATTTTTAATTTTAATTGCACGTTCGACACGCTTAAAACAATGCAAAACAACGCTTTTCCCTGTGGCTTGGTTGGGAAAGAGAATTTCAATTCTCTTTTTACTATTCGGGCAAGTTTTTAACCCATAGGGCAGCAATGATGAATGATCTCTGGATTCCAGCGACAAAGCAATTTATTAGACATTTAAATTTCACTCCCTCGAATGGAAAAAAAAAAGTATTCTAGTAGAAGAAAAATTTAATGGTTGGTTCGTAACTTACACACCAAAATAGCATTGTGAGTTTGGAACATACCAAAAAAAAAAAAAGAAGAATGATCCAGACACTGCAGTATAGGCACAACAAAGATTCCCTTAAAACAATGGAATGTGTCTTTTCGAGAGTCCCTTATATCACCAACGTGCATGGAAGCAAGCAGAGGCGCAACTTCAAAATAGGGGCAGCGGCAAGGACTCCATTCATAAAAGAAAATTAGTCACACAGGAAGACACGACGGCCCTTTCATTAAAAAAAAAAAAGAAATGAATTATCATCACACACGGCAAGAGCCCAGTGGAGGGGGGGGGACTGAGGCTTAATGGCGCGTCGACAGCTTGGTCATAAGCTCAATGAAGGTCGCACCCTTTATAAAAAAATAAACAGTTTTTGCCACACAAGGTGATAGCCCAATGCCCCCCCCCCCAATACAAAACAAATGCAGTTTTACCCATACAAGGCAAGAGAGCTCAATGAAGCCCTCCTCCCTTCATAAAAAGAAAATGCAAATTTTCCCATTTTCCCCGTGCAAGGGAAGTGCTCATATGAAGGCCCATCATAAAAAAAATGCAGTTTTTGCCATACAAGACGAAAGCCTCCCACCCCCCCTCCTTCACAAAAGAATAAAACGACAAGTTTTCGCCACACAATATTTTGGGGGTTACAAAATAATTTTGTATTGGGGCCACTGAGGGGGTTCCCCAGGTCGGTGGGCCCGAAGGCGGTTGCCTCCTCTGCCCGACTGTATATAACGCCATTGTATAGAAGTAAACTCATTTTCATAACCCGACGTTCCATTCAATTGACATTCGTTGATAGTGCTCAAAAGATGCTTCATTGTAAGAGAGTTCAGGATTCTTCACTTCAAACAACTAGGGCCGCCGCCATTACATGTTGAGATACAGGAGCGAAGCGTGAGATTATTTCTGGGGAGGGGAAGGGCAGTTGCACCTAATTGTTGATCCTCACTCCCCTCCCTCTTTTACTTTTTTCATTCCCCTCCATTCCTTTTTCCTTCCCTCTCCCTCCCTTTTCATTTTTGTACTGAGTCCTGTGCAGTGTTTTTCCCCAGGATCGTTTCGTATTTATTCTTAAATACGAAGCAATTTGTTGTTCATCGGTAATACGGCAGGTGTGCAGAATATGCCAGAACGCTAGAACGAGGTTCGTGGGAAATTTCAGAGAACTGTGAAAATTCACTAAAAAATGGCTTGCCTACACAGTGAAAGGCTGTCGAAAGTTGACAAATCTGCAGGAAACTTTTGTGGGAAATTTTGTCCAGTAAGAATTGTACGCAACCCCTGCAATACGGTTGCATGATTATTGTGAACCTGAATTGCTAATCTTCAAAACTATTGCATTCTTTGCTTGCTTGCACAACGCATTCAATGTGAAATCCACGCTATTACAATTAACGCACCACCAGAGATATTTATTCCGGAGCAAAATCACCTGGGTAATCCTCCCCAAAAAAAACCTTGCACCATTACAATAAAAGAAAAACTAAAAACTAATCTAAAATAATGCCACAAAAGACTATCCCGAAACAACAATCTGTGAACCTGGCTGATTTGGCATAAAAAATTCACCACCGCCTGTCGATTCCCGTTGTTCCACCATACGAGGCGAAATACCCAACAGTTCAATGGGTGGCCGCACACTTAAGTCGACAAAACATCGTTGCAAGACGAAACGTCGTATTTGGTGGAGAGACCCCGCCACACGAAACTACGAAACTAAAAGGAGCTTTGATTTCATGTCGTGAGACGCCTAAAGACGTCTCGCGACAACATCGCATCCGGTGTGTGGCGCTCAGCTCATTCCTCTGGTTTTGGAGACGTCTGCAGCATGCCGGGACAGGTTTCGAAAAAATGTCCTGTCGTGCGACGTTTTGTCGACTTTGGTGTGCGGCCACCGTACGAATAAATACTACTGAAAACCTCCCATGCAAAGCGCTACACAAGACACAATCCACAAGAAAGTGTCCCACCGTCTCTTTTTCCGAGCCACAATATCACTGACTAGAGGAAGCCCGTGCTACGCACGGGGCCGGTCATGAATTAAGTATACAGACCCCCACCCACCCCCTCCCGGCCCCACTCCCACTTCCGACTCCCAACCCCCTCACTCCCACTCCCCACTCGCTCTCCCAACTCCCCACTCCCAACTCCCCACTCCCATTTTCGCACGCACTGGCTAAGAAACGCTTTCACGGATTAAAATGTCTTCAATCCAATTTTTGCGCACACTGGCTGACATACGGTGATTTTTGTTGGCCTCAGTCACTGAATCTGCGCATCCAGTGGCTCTGGCAGTTTTGCTTAGTTTGATTTAAAACTATACGCATTTAGCTGAAACATGGATTCTTTCATTTTACCCATCAACAATCAACGGTTTGGACGATAGTTTTCAATCCTTAGCACGTGCACCAGGAATTGTTAGGCACCGTAGCAAAGACATTACACGTGCACGAAAACAATGAGAAGCGATTAAAGTGGTTGTTGTCCTTCCGGTTTTCCTTTAACTTTCCTTTTATCAGCTCAGCCGGGATCCAGAATTATTATGTAGATAACCCAGGCTGACCATACTAAAAACGGTTTCTAATAACTTCCGACAGACTTTCCTAAATTTACGGTCCAAAATACACCCGATTTACGATCTGAAAAAGAAAATGGAGTAATTATTAGAATGAACTACTTTTCACGCTATCGACTTTAAATTCACATACCTTTACGCTACTCACAGACATAGTGAGCTCTCATCTCGCAGTCTCATCTCGCAGTATGCGAGATGAAAGCGTACACGAAAACCTAACTTCGACCAGAACATAATACCATGCGCCATGGCTGTTTGCTGTGACGTGCATATCACGTGACTGGGCTAGTCCAATCAGACGGCCAAACAGCCGTTGTTCTCGTTCGTCATTGGCTAACTCATGGTGACGTCACGGCAAACAGCCATTGCGCATGGTTTAGTAAACTATTAGTAAATTATTGGGTAAGCGTCTTTTGGGTAAGCGTCTTTTGGATCAGCGTCTTTTACCCAAAAGACGCTGATCGAAAAACCATGCTGCGGCTGACCATATAACATCAGAAACCGCAACCAACAACTTGTCCAGCCAGAGGCAATCTGTTCTATCGCACTCTCATCTCACAGTATGGTGGCGGCGTCACTACGGACGTGAGTAGCGTTTTATCATGTTTCAATAATTCTTTTTAAATATAAATATGCGTTTGTGCACGTTTTCGTTATGATTTTCTGAACAGTAACGACGAAAGGGATCAATACTAAGTCAATAGCGTAAGAAGTAGTTCTTCCTTATAATTGCCGAAAAAAGTACTCTCCCGTTGGTACTTGGCCAGCATGCAAAATTTCATCAAAGTCGGTTCAGTAGTCTTGGCATGATGCTGCGACAAATAAACCCCAATGAGTTACTGCATAAGGTAGCTTCGCTCCAATCAATATCAATTAATTTAATGAAATCATGCGCGTTGGCAAAATTGAAAAAAAAAAAAAAAACGATCTGCCAGTTTTATTTGCTGATATTGTTCTTTTTTTTTTATTGAAATAATTGCGCTCTCTGGAAGTATCGATTTTTAAAACAGCCCGTCGCACTTGCGTAGAAAACTCACAATTTAGTGATTTTACAACAATCGCTTTATCGTAATTCTGATGCATTATTACTTACCGAAATTACCGACACCAACTGGCGGAATATCATGACGCATTATTGATGTAAAGCACTGGAGAAATGTAAGGCGTCTTTTTGCCTTCAAATTTTACTCTGATGAAGATATCGCCAAGTATTCCTTTTATAAAGTTTATCTGACGTCGAAATATTAGATAAACGTGGCGTGCGCTGGCCGTTTGCTTTCGGCCGCCTGTGTTTTTACCGGTCAAATTAGGCTAGCAGATAATCCTCGCGTAGTGCCCTTATCCTCTGTTTAAGCTTTGGTACTGGGATCAGACGTGTGTGCCGCCGCCGCTCCAAAACTAAAATCAAGACACCTTGAGCTGTTGCTGGTCAGGTTGCTTTGTCGACACGTCGCCGCCCCCACCGATAATGTGCTGGCGTTACAAACTTTGAAATCGAAACAATAATCATCCAACAAACACCAAATTGTCGTTTGTTACGTCTGGTTTTAACAACGATCAAAATTCTCAATCATTGTGATCTGTACTCATTACAAACCGTAAATATTTTTCGGCAAATGAAGAAAATATTCGGGTTTATACCTGCCTACTTTACGGGAATACCACCGACGCGAAAAAAGGGACGTTCGCCGCCGCTGAAGAACGTATTATAGGCGCACACCTCTAACTGGGATCATATCCGCAAGTGATCTGGGGGCGAACCGGGTAGCCGGTTCGAATCCAGGTCATGCCACTCCAACGAAATGTCAGTGCATAACGGTGGCTTACTGAACTACGTTATTTCTAGTGTATAATTTTCGCTGATGCCTTTTTCTCATTTTCCTTAATATTATTTACAGTAATTTATGTCTAGTTATAACTGGGATAAGGACTGAATCACTAACCCTCCCACTAGAGGGGGATAAACAAGGCCACTTCTATCGTGACTACGAATTTTTAAATGTCAAATCCGAAACGGCTTGCCCTCTCTCCAGCCTAAGTCATCACCCGCTTGGCATGAGCAGAATTTTGCATCGTGAAATCAGTATTAGGGCATGGGGGTTGTTATAGCGACCGCAAACTGCCATGATGCTAGATTTGACGGAGCCCTCAAATTTTAGGAGAGGTCGCCTCCTTGTCTTACGTTAGGACAGTTGTGACCTAAGGGCTATACGTAAGAGGAGCACGATGCAAGTGTGAACGAATAACTTAACCGCCAACACATCGCAAAACCAAATCGTATATGGTGAGATGGCATAGCAAATAACCATTGAGGACGGCTGCGGGTAAAATAAATGGGTTTTGAAGGGTTGGTCAAAGGAACGAAGGCCTTCATGTTCAAGTTAAGTATGTAGCTCCCAGTTTATGAGACTGGAGATATTAGTATGAACTAAGTTTTGACGATATTAAGAGTCGCATTAACTCCCTTTTATCGGGGTGTGAATAGCTCTCACAAATAAAAAGGCGACTACGTAAACATGGAAATCCATAGAATCAAACGTCGCCCTTCCACGCAGCATATCCGCCCCAACCCTCCTCCACGGTATATAGTATACAAAAACGCAAAGGGATAAGGAGCCGAACAAGTTTTTTGCCCTTTAAAAAGTAACGATGTGAGAGCCAAAATGGCTGCCTGTCACTAAGTTTGTGGCGTGAGCCGCGACTACGCAAGGTTGTGAAATCACCACCGTTTATCCGGCCACGTAACCCTTCATTCACCCCAAACGTAGCATAATTCTGCTACAGTAGCACTTTTCAGCTTAAAAGCCGAGGTGAAGCAAAATCGGTAGCATTTTCAGATGTACAGCATTTTCGCGGCAAAATTTAGCATGAGTAGCAGAATCAGTACTACTTTTGGCCGCCAATGACGTTATCCACCCCTGGCCAAGACCAATACGGTTGTGACCATTGTCCATTGCATTGCCTCTCGCAGAATCGTTCATTTTGTAGTATCTACACATTGTTGAAGAAGGCGCTCGGCTAGCCGCTAAAGTCTTCACAACCACCCACGGAAAACCAAACGCTCAGCAAGTTACATAAATACAGGTGCAACCTACTTACGTTGCCTTTTGGACTTATATGTCAGATTTCCTCAGCGGGGAATCGAACCGACGATGTTTGAAACCAAAGGCCGAGGTTCTAGCGCAGATCCATACTGATTACTGACACGGCCAAAAGGAAACGTTGTAACGGACATTGGCTCACCCTCGTACCTACTTGTGTGCTGTTGTGTTGTGGTTGACATTTGTGTGCGCCAAAATCGTTTGTGATCCTTTTGGACATTTAGGTTTTGCGCCAAAACCATGAGCGGACGTGCAGGAGAACGTGGCCAAGTATTGTTGGCCACGATTGGTAAAAACGTTGTAACAAAGAACTGGATTGGTTAACGAACTCAAGAGCTGATTGGTTGTCCGGTGGAGCTCTGGATCCGACCGGAACATATAAGAGTCAAGGGCTTCAGAGCCCGGTGTTCTCTTCCCGTTGATTCTTGTGTTGAGAAAGAACGTAACAATTGTAATCCAAATCTTGTCCGTATTAAACAAGGTTTAACTACTTCAAGTTTGTTTTCTACATTGAACACACGTTACAACGTCCACATACGCAGCATTTAACACGTGCGTATATACAATATAAACATATACTTTCCAATCGCCATTGGAGTGACGCTTATTTGCCGCTCCACATTCGAAGTGAAAGGAATGGAACATTTAAACGTAAAATAAGGATTAACATGACGTTCAAAACCTCATGATAAAATTCTGATTTTTTCCAGCTTTTCCAGACCAATACTGACATTTTCCCCTGTTGTATTATTCGGTCGAAAAAAGATGCCGTAATCTGAACAAAACTAGAAACGCACTTAACACGTAATGACGCATATTATATACTCAGGAATAAGGACTAAATACAGATGCAAACCTATTTACGTTGCCTTTTGGACTTATATGTCAGACTGCCTGAGCGCGGAATCGAACCCAGGACCTTTGAAACCAAAGGCCAAGGTCCTACTGCTGAGCCAGAATGACACGGCTCAGGGGTAGGACCTTGGCCTTTGGTTTTAAATGTCGTGGGTTCAATTCCCCGATCAGGCAGTCTGCCATATAAGTCCAAAAGGCAACGTAAATAGGTTTGTTATTTCTTGTGAACCTTTGGCTTTCCCGTCTTTAATCAGGAATAAGGAGTTCTTACTTTATCAGAAATGAAACAAAACGGAACACAATGGTTTTAACTGAAAAAGGGGAAGGTTTCAGAAGCAAAAATGAGTGAATTAGATAATTTTGGACAGGAAAAAAGACCACCCAACAAATTTTGAAATTCCCTGACTTTTCCAGACTTGATAATTTCCCTGAAATTTCCCGGTTTTCCCGGTAGAACACCACCCTGATTAAAGAAGGAAAGCTAACGGCTCAAGAGTTAAATACAGACTTATGTATACGCATCGACTCTTTACGCTGTTCTAAAACAAACTGTACCAGTACTATGTTATGCTACGGTAACACATCAAACACGAAAATCTGAGTTTCTACCAATTTCACATTTTAAAAAGCCTTTCAACTTTCTCTGATACCGCGGGGGCTTTGTCCCAAGAACCTTACAGTGAAGCTAGCCACCCCCCCCCCCCTTCCCCCTATCCCCCTACAGCACCACGCCAAACGCCTGATAAGGCTAAAAGTTTCTTATCGCCATAGGTCGTGGTTAGACAAAAAAAAAATGTTTGATTTGTCTAATCAGTTCTTTTCAGTGAACAACTGGATTACAACCCCAAAAACCCTTGTTCACGTTATTTTAATTTCCGGTAAAAACAAAAAAAGTAATTGATGTTATCAATTTGCGGCGTATTTTTTGCCTCTATTAGTTCGGTCAAGGAAACGGAATTATTATTATTTTGTTATTTCTTCTCTTTCAATAAAAAGACCGCCAGAGCTCATGTCGTTCCCATTTACTTCCGAATTGAAATTCGCTTACCGGCGAACCGTACGGATATTGCGAGACCGCAAAGCAATATGGATATTGAAATCTGATGCTTTCCCAACTTTTAATTGAAAATCGACGTTTTCAGTATTCAAATGTAAACATTTGCATGCGACTGGGAGACGAGTTTACGGTCGAGACAGTTTTCAGTCATTTCACCATACACGCAATTGATATTGGAGGCCAGAGCTGTAGCTCCACGTCCAGCACGAATGGATCGGAAAACAATCAAAAACAGGGCGCAAACACTTGACTAAGGCCGCCCGCACGGCCAAGTCGCTCAGTGCGCGGGCGGCCTTACTGCTAGGAAGCATTGATAATGAAAATGCCGACAGTACCGAGGTTTGAACCAAGGCACCTTTGGAACTGAAACCCAATACCAACCCGACAGGTCAATTCGACGGACACAAGCATGGATTTTAAAAGACACAGGGTTCAGACCATTTTTTAATTCTCAATTTCCCTGACATTTCCAGGTTTTCCAGTTGCATCCAATGGCAGTTTCCAGGTGTTTATAAGAAGTCTAGTTAGGGAAACAGGCAGTATAGCTAATTTTTTTATTAATATTTGTACGAAAATAATGCAACACCCCAGAAAGTAGCAGTTTAGAGACTAGTCCAGACGGGACTAAATGCATTTTCATCACAAATATTGGTACTATCCTAAAATTTAGTTTAAAATACTTCAACATATTGAAGCGCAAATTAAAATGTTTGCTACTATCCTAGAATTTTTTTTTCTGATCCGCTAATTCAATGAAACTTACAGAACAGACACAAAGGTATTTTTCAAATTTCCCTGTATTTTCCCTGGTTTTTAAAAAAAAATCTTGTTTTCCCTGAAATTTCCCTGAGATTTTGGCTCTATTTTCATTTTCCCTGAGATTCTCCATATTCTCCAGGTTTTCCATGTTTTGTCTGAACCCGAAACATTTTTATTAAACCAGATTATTTTTTAAGCACATTTAATAAAAAAAAAAGGCCTACGACTATCAAGGCCCCTAGTAGAAGGAAATAAACAATAGCTTCAACATAGTGTAAGGAGGTTGAAACTTTAGCATTTAAGCCATCGCTGTTTTCATAACTCGGAAAACCTAAACAAACTTTCTACGAAAGCCAAACTAAAAACTGTTTTTGATATCCCCAAGGGTTCAACGCCTGCAAGTCCCAAAATCACAACCGATGTAATTATTCGACTTTAGCAAAACGTTGCCCTTTTCCTTAGCAATTTAACGTTTTTTTTCCCCAACGTGGCTGCTACTTTCAGCAAGTGTTGACAGCCGGATTTCGGCTCAGCCGCAAGCAAAATGTATATTATGACAGGATTAACGGCCCAAGTTCACATCCGCTATTAATCGCCAACAGACACGTGCCAACCAGGTGAACGCTCGTGCATGGGTCGCTAAGGAACAACTTAACACGAGCAAAATTAGCAATCAGAAGCGGATTGCCTGCGAATTTTTTTTTTCGTATAGTATATATTCAATAAATTGGTTTTTGAGAATCCATTCGATTCGAAAATGAGTCTTTTGCCGCTAAAAAAAAAAGCCCTTTCTCTAAACTGTCCATGAAATAGTTCTGCGTGAATTTACGAATTATAATTTTTTTTCATTTTATTAAAAAAAAAGGACATATATCAATAATATTATACTCCTACGTCAAAACTGAAAGTGAAACTTATAAAAATGAACTTGTTTTTTTTTTTGGGTTTGCGATTTTACACAAAAATTCCCAAATCGGGTTAATCACCCAGGTAAAAAAAAAAAAATCACCATGACAACAACAACTAATTCTCCTTTGCGTATGGTACTAACGCAACAAAAAGTATAGTTTGAAAAATAAATTGATAAAACACAATTTGTTTAACAAGTGACGAACAATAAGTTGTATCACAACTTTCAAAATTATTGTTAAGAATTATTGTTTCGCTTAGGCAGGCAGGCTGACGTATAAGTCCAAAAGGCAACGGAAATAGGTTTGCATCCGTATTTAGTTAACCAATTTCGAACCGATTGGTTTTCCGTCCCGTTTAAGAATAATAATGTGTATAGGCTACCCACTCGCCTACTTTTGGAGCCAAATTTTTCAGTATTATTTTAGTTCGGTCGTCTCCTTTCCGTTCATCGTATTGATATACATATGCCCCTTTTCAAGATTTCGTATTCAAGACTTCAGGACTGGTATTTCATTTTTATTTTCAACAACATTTCCAGGTTTTCAAGAAGTCACATGAACCCTGAATTACTTAATCTGTATGTCTGTACTAAGCATATTAAAAGTATGTTTTTTTTTTCGATTTTTCAGCGATGTCGTTTAGCCAAGTAGAATAAACCAATCAGACCTTTCGTGTTTTAAAGGAAAACTGCAAAAACATGTGAATACAGCAGTAAGGTTTCACGTGGACTAAACCTTACAGGAACGTTTACTTGTGTTACTTTGCTGTTTTGACTAGGATCAGTTAAAACCTTACCTTAAACGTCAAATGAGTTCGTTTTTCTAATTTAGTAAGACATGTATTTAGTATGACGTTTGTTTAGCAAGACGTTCATTTATTAAGAATTCCTTTGCTTAGAGTAATGACTAATGAATTATAATAGAGTAACGTGGAACTAAAACTAATAAATCCCCCCCCCCCGTGTTTCCACACACATATTTTCCACTCTCGTTTTCACCCCAAACGGCAATCAAAACCTATAAATCTGTGGTTAAAACCCCCAATCCGGTAACACTGTGTACAGCAGACAAAAATTACCCCTCCCCCTCCCCCGCGACAAACGAAAAAATGAAACTGCAGTTAAGAAAACAGACCTCCGTCGTAACATCCAGGGGTTTACTAGTACGCGTGAGAGAGTGGCGGTTTGAATTTTAATTTGCCGTTTTTTTTTTAAAACAGGGTTCGTGTAACAGACAAAACCATTTTCAAGGCTTTACAGGCTAGCGTAAGATCAATTTCAAGACTCTTTGTACAGTAGATTCTCAAAATTCCCTTTTAAATTCCAGTATTTAGCCAGATATCATCGTTGGGCCCATTGCGCTCTTAGCAAGCTATTGTGTCCGCAGCCTATCTTGAGTTCGCCCCAAAACGAACACAGACAATCGATTGTATATTTTTGGTAGCAGAGCGTCTTGTTGATATCCTAGATGGTTACAAAAACAATGTCGGCCGTCGATTAAAGCCGCTCCCTCCAGGAAGACGTAGCCGCTCTTAAAATACCTGCAGGACTCAAGATACGCTGCGCGCACAATACACCGTTGTAAACAATGACAAACATTACGTCCACCAATGGACAAGGAGGAATGAGAAATACACCAACTAACAATCAGTGGAACAACACTTGCTCAGCTGCCCTTTTGGTAAAAATTGCTTGCACGGCACCGCACCTCTCATTTTATGTTTCCAGACTAATCCGAGGGGAGCATGGTTCACACAAGAAACGGATTCGGCTGACAAATTATTCATTTATATTTATGTATTTATTTATTTATTTATTTATTTATTTATTTAATTGTATACACAACTTAATATTACTGTTATGGCATAACCAAAGCCCAAACAAGTACCCTCACAAAATGCAAGGCCATTTCAAGACTCTGACAACAAAAATTCCAATTTTCAAATTGGTTTTCAAATTTAAGGTTTTTCAAGCAAAGTGTTTTAAACCACATTTAGCCGAATGTGTTTTATTTTTTCCTTAAAGAGATGAAACATTTGATGAAAAAAGGCAAAAATATAACATTCACAAAATGCACGACTTATTTACACTGCAGTTAAGCAAGACATTTTGCTACAGCAGCGGCATCAGTCGCAAGAAATGGTACTAAAATTGGGAAACCTCAAATTATCGTCATCTAGACACACGCTATTGTGTCACGTCACGTAACAGTAGATTATCCCATTGTAGACATCCGATTGTTAAAAAATTCGATTGTGAATGATAAAAAGGCGGCTTCACTAGCAGACATGTGTCTGTTAACTGTAAGCAACTAAAAGCATATTTTGGCATGTTGAGGATAAATCCCAATGCGACAGAAATCTTTCAATTGGTGGTAAATGTAAGGGAAAGGTGCAGGGATAAAGAAAAAATGAAAGTTGAAGACTGAGTGTCCACCATTCATAGAGAGAAAGATGCATCAATAACGTTGTTTTTATGTTAGTGACTAGCTAGTAACGCTGGCCCCATGTTAAATCCTATAGACTCATTGCTTATGGCTACCGCAAAATTGAGAAGGACTACGAAGCTGAACTTTTACACAAGGAAGCATGGTGAGCTGAGCATGGTTCTTTCGATGGTTTTGGGGTTGTAGGGGTCAGGACAAATGCGTGGGAGGGTTTTGAAATTCGCCACCAGCGAATTTAAATTTCTTTTTTTTTCCAAGTTGCAACCAAAGATTTTAAGCAACAATGGCTTGAACAATCAACACTGGTCTTTAGATTTATTGTAAAAGCCTGGACGAACTAAAAACGGAACTGTAACGAAGGACAAAATATAGAAACATTAACGTTGCCGTGGATTGCGTAAGAATAAAGGGATGCGCGTTAGATGATGGTTATGCAACAATACGAGCATCCACGAGCTAATGGGGCTTTTGTTAATAACCCAAAAAAAATGCTTTGCGTTCTGCTGGGGATTTCTGCATGACTAAATGTGAAGGAAATCTTGGAAAATTAAGGGGAAGGTGTAGGGATAAACAAAACAACTTAAGGGAATGCGCTGATTGAGTGAGTGAAGCGAACGAAATCAACGATTGTTAGCCAGTGTGTGCAAAAATGGGATTGAAGCATCTTAAACAGACGGTGTAACCTTATGTACGTTCACAGTCCTACGAAAGTTGTGATAATCACCCAAAACCAAAACTTGTAGAAAAACCCGCCAAGTTTCCAAAAACGGTTGGCCTTTGAAGGTAGTGATATCATTCAACCAGGGAAAGGACGCCAAGGTCAATCCTATAAGTCAAGTTAATCGCACCGAATAATACTTTGGACGTTAAATGAAAACTTGAAGAGTAGTAATCTTCAAGTTTTCATGTAACTTTTGAACTATTAGTCGGTGCGATTAACTTGGCTAATACGATTGACCTTGGCGTCCTTTCCGTGGTTGAATGATATCACTACCTTCAAAAGCCAACCGTTTTTGGAAACTTGGCTGGTTTTTCTACCAGTTTTGGTTTTGGGTGGATCTATCTAACATAATTAAAATCGTTCAGTGTGTTTATTTATTTATTTATTTATTTATTTATATGTGTGTCCTTTTACTCCTCTTAAAAAATAGTGGCCTCAAGAATTGGAGAAAGGGTTTGAAAAAAAAGGAAACTTCTCCAAATTTCTCTTAGGCGTATTCTTAAATTCAAATTTAGGTCCTAAATACCCCAAATTAAAGAAAAATGACCATTTGCAACAATCAGCAACAATCACACAACAATACGTGACGTTAACGATTGTTGACCACATTTTTTTGCGTGGTAACTTTTCGGGAACGTCCATCAACAATGGTTAGGCGGCCACAGACCAACAAGGAACAAGTCAGTTAATAACGGGTCGTTCTCAGTAACAATCGCAAACACGCGCAGCTTTGCTCAAAAATTGTTGTCGATCCACAGACACATGCAAAGTCATGAGTACCTAAGTGTAGAGTTGGAGTTAGAGACCTTGGAGTTGTTGTGAAGTTGGGGTTGGGGCAACTTGGAGTTCTTATGGAGTTGTGCGTAACGGTGTTCACGCTGGTGTGTGGGTTTGTGATGATGTCTATTAAGTTGGTCGAGTTCTTGATGTAGTTAAATGTGTATTATTAGGTTAGAAGGGGCGTACGGCTGTGTGCCAAGGCCTCTAATAAAATCTGACGACACATGCAAAATACAAGCGTTACAAGTATGGGGTGACACAGATGAACAGTGAAAAAAAAAGTAGACGTCTAAACCTTATTTAAAGAGGTGCTGTAATAAGGAATCCCCTCGAGCGAAGCGAGACGACGCCAAGGGAACGAGCGAAGCGAGCGATGTGGCTAGTATATATTAAAAGCCTACCGCGCCGAACTTTTGTGAATTTTGTGACCGCATCTCCTCCGTTAATATTTGGTGGATGATGGTGCGGATGGCGTCTACGGACAGCTACCATGGTGCAGTTTTGCACCTTACGGCATAATTTTGATTGGTCATGCCATTCCGGAGTTACGGGGTCCCGAATGACCAGAATGCAAGGCAGAAGAAGGATGCCAAATTGAAAATAAGCAGTTGTTCACAATCCCCGTTATAGGAATTCGGTGTCACCACGCTGTCACTGTAGGCAAGAAGGTAAGGGGGAGAAGGTTTTATGATGGTAAGGGAGACGTGCTGATTGAGTGAGCGAAGTGAACCAAAATCAGCGTTTCTTAGCCAGTACGCGCAAAATAGTGATAAAAGAATCTTACGTTGATGAAGCATGGACATACGCATGACAGAAAAACCAAGCATTTATTACACCCGTCCGAAGCACGGGCCTGTTCGAGTTTCTTTTATCTACATAAATAGCATCGTATCCGGCTTCGCTCGGGGATTTGTTTGACCCGTGGTTGTTTCCCAGTATTTGCTCGGTGCTGCGTGATCGTTCACTGCAACAGTCGATTTTTGTTTGTGTAACACTCCCCCTTTCCGCCAATCCTCTCCCTCCCCTCTCCCCTCCTCCTTTTATCCCGTCCTCTCCTTCTCCTCTTGGTTTCCTTCCCTTTCTCCTCTTTACTATACGTAGTTGAACACGTACCCGGCTTCCGGCTCCCGTGCTTGTTTGTTTGTTCTCTTCTATGTTCAGTTAATGCGTAATCGTATGCTTAAGGTTAACAGATCACTTTGCCCCCCCCCCCTCCCAGTCTTTCGTTGTGGCTTAAGCGATGCGTACCGGATGAAAAAGAAGTGTGCATGACGTCACGTAATACTTGCCGTTGATATTACCACGGTGTTTAGTTAGAAGGATAATTGTTAAAGCCAATTGTTAGTCGAAGCAACAATGTGCCAATTTCAACTTCTTTTCAGGGCAACAACGTCCCAGTTTCAACTTCATGCCAAAGAATTCACACATTCGCACGTTTCCATTGTTCCCCTTCCAGGGATCGTTGCGGTTGCTTCACTTCTGCTATGAGACTTTGGTTTATAATGTAAGAGAAGAAGAAGAAGAAGATCATCCTGAATGACGGGCGAAAAAAAATAAAGGTCGACAATTAGAGAAGGAAAAGGCCACGCAAAGTATAGCCGGCAACAATAAGAATCTAACAATCGTTTTAACAACCCATTTAAACTTGCGATGCACGACGCTTACGTTGCAAAGTAATCCACAACGATAAGACCTCTGTAAACGAAAACAAAGCCCTATATAGGCATTGTCGGCGATTTACTTTCTGGGAAATCGCCGACAACGCCTCATAGGGCTTTGTTTCCATTTGCCAAAGCCGTCGGGAAAAAGGTTCAACTTTGTTCTACAAAAGCGTATTTATTTATGTATTTATTTCCTCATAGAAATACTCAAATGGTCAGTGCTTGGAGACCGTGTACGGAAAAGGGGTTCGGGCTGTGTCGGGCTTGGGATCGCTGATTGAGTGAGCGAAGCGAACGAAATCAGCGTTTGTTAGTCAGTATGTGCACAAATCTGATTGGTCGGACTTCCATTTTTTGGTGGATTTCCATTATAGTTGGCGGGTTTCCATCTAACACCATCCGTGTGTAGCAAGGGCTTCCTCTAGTTGTATAAAACACTGCGTACAACTGATTTTAATTGTTCTTTTGTAACGTGTTCCTATGGACTGCTAAGTAGAGCCATGTCGCATGTTACTAGAGGACACTATACAGGTGTATGGTTGCCCTATATTCTAAAACTAATGCATCATTACAATTTCATCTTTAGCTCTGGGCTCGACCGGTTTCTCAACTGGCCGAACAGTTCCAGAGATGATTGATTATCTTTGCATTTCAATGGGAGGCTGTGTGATTACATCGCACAGGATTCTAGTGAAGTGCGTGCGGAACGTTTGATTATATACAGCGTACATAGGGTCAGTCCACTCGTTACTATATGCAGCTGAGCGAGAACCAATGCGAGATTTTCGCGAGATACATTGGCAAGACAGCGACTACATTTTTTTTTTAACGTCACACAGGATTCTAGTGAAGTGCGTGGGTGGGTAAAAGAGGGGAGTTGCATTCATTACTTAGGAAATAGGAAGTAACCAGTTTCGATCAAGATGCAACTTCGATAGAATTTGCCTTCTGTTTCTTAATGTGTTTCTGAATTCGGAATGGTGAGCGACCAATTGGGTATAAATACCGAAGGGTGCCCACCAATAAGGATCTTTAGCGACATTTGGAATCCTTAGATGGTTGGTTGTGACTTCGTCACTCCAACTTATGTTTAGGCTACAGTTATTATGCTGGATCAATGCTAATGTCAGTTGTGTGTTCTTCTGTTCCTCAACTTTGGCAAGTAACTTTTAGCTATAACTTTAATGCAATACTGTACTTAGTTACAGTCTTCTTAACAGTGCATGCTTCCTACGTGTCCCCTAGCACTTGGGTTGAACTGGTTGACTCGGATGCAAACCATTGGTGTGCTTATTTGCCTTTCAACCACGTTACACTTTTTGTAATTTTTAGAGAGTTAGGGCGCGTTTACGCAGCGACTCGCCTTTGCATTCTCCCAGCTATAGAACTTAATCGCGATGGCAAAGGTGACATTGCCATGGTAACAACGCTAAATGGATTAGCTAAATCCGATATCGTTTGAGTAAATACTTGCAGTCTTATAATCCGTGTCAATAATATAAAGAATTCCTCATGACGAAACAATTTTCCCAAACGCTTCTGAACCCACGTTATTTGCTGTTTTCGTTGCGAGGCGGCAGACATAAAACCGCCGCCATGTTGGAATTTGAGGTGATTTCCAGCTTCTAGCTGCGAGAATGCAAAAGCGAGTGGTTGCGTAAACGAGCTCTTAAAGAAGGCCTGCACTGTAATAAACAAATGCAAATACTATAAAGAGCAAGTGTAAGTATACTTGTTTTACATTTACATGCGTCTGAACGTATTGTGACTGAACGTACCGTTACTTTTCTTACAAACTTTGATGACTTGAAGCCTTTTTGTGTCTTGTTTTGTTGGTTCTGCAATTGTCAAGTATTTGACTAAATTTTGTTAGTTATTGCTTTCGTCGAGTTTTCTTTTGAGAATCGATTTGTATATTTCCCTTCTCTTCGTATTGTATATGTTGCATTTATCGCCCTTTTCATAAATATGTTGTGTGTGTATTCATATATCAAAGTATATTTTTATTTCGATGGATGTTGTGTTTATTTTAGACGCCAAATCTAGTTTGATTTTGTCTGCTAAAGTGCCAGCTCAATTGCTTTTTGCGAGCATCAGGTCTTGCGGTTTGAGTGTTTGCTTTATGTGCTTAATATTGTTTTGTGTTGGGTGAATAAACGTATTTACTTAATATTGCAAAACTGAGCCATACAGGGAAGCCGACCGGTAAGATGGTACCTCTTCACTGCTTCGTTGCAGTATAGAAGTGATTATTATTAGGATTTCGTGTACTTCCTCAAAAACAAAAACAAAAAATACAGCGTGTCTTTCACTTCTCAAATAACAACAACTTTTAATATAAACACGCTACGGCTTTCAAGCATCCCTTTCCCTCTTTTCCATTCCGTCACGCCTAAAAATGCAACGGCTATTAATAATTAACCGCCCTCATTCAAAATTAAAAACTTCTTTACCAACTTCGTCGTGTCAAATTTCCTATGTGGGCTGCAAATTCCAGTTAAGGCGCTGACGACCTCACTCACCACTAGTGACTGCCAGCAAGTCAATCCTTTTTATCCGACACTAATCTCAGGGCTAACGGTTAATTCTTATGTTTACTCCCCAAGAAAACTTATCAGGATGATAAGCTTAACTGGCACGAGTGAGGGTCACCATTTGAGCCTCCAGTCAGCTCACAGAGCAAAAGTTTTAGAAGGACGCAGTTGAAATTCTGGCAAGCGTAAACACGGCCAATTGAAACATTGCTTGCTTTCTACGGTCAATTTTCACCTTGTAAACAACTAATTTGGTTTTATTAATTAGAACGATAAAGATCCATTCGAATCCGTTGCCTCGACTCTTGCACATTTTAAACACAGTTTTGCATACATAAGCATCATAATGCAGTTAGAAAGCAGAAGGGCAGACACCGGGACGTTTGATTATATACAGCGTTGATAGGGTCAGTCCACTCGCTACTACGCACCTGAGCGCGAACCAATGCGAGATTTTCGCGAGATACATTGGCAAGACAGCGACTACATTTTTTTTGTAACACAAACCCGCCAGACGCCCCTGCCGTAGTTCATGCTACTTTAATAATTCTTGCATCTGACTGGATGTTGATTTTGCTGGCCCCCTATTAGCAAGAATTTATAGGGTTTGGGGGGTTAATCTCGCCCGTGTTTACTCCCCAACCCTATAAATTCTTGCTATTACCAAACGTAAGCTGGGCCATGCTAAAAGTTTAAATTGTTTTAAAGTGCATTTGGCTGCCTAAATACTACCGACAATGCGACTGAAAGCACAAGTTTCTTGCATCGTGTCAAAAGTCGGGCAGCACCGTCACAACATAGTAAAAATGCACGTTTTGGGATTTCGAAGCAATGACGTCACGCACTGTGGTAGGCTACCTTGGATAATCTCGCCCGTGTTTACTTTACGACCAGTGTGCCAACGGGACTAGATGGCGCACAACCGGATGACACTCTAGTAAAAATAAAATGGATGGGGAAGGTAGTGGCGGAGCTACTGGCGGTGCAGCAGGTGCAGTGTGCGGGGAGGGAGGAAGAGGGGAGGGGGGGGGGCGCCAGCCATTCCCAAGTGACACGTTGCAGACCCAAGTCATAGAAGTCGGGCTTCTCTGCTTCGCTAGGTCCACGTGCCTTTCAACGTGGCGCTAGTTTGAGTGTAACCCCAGAAGTAAGTCCATTATA
>JAHWFP010199876.1:104343-127045 GCA_023313725.1 Lithobius niger
TGACTGTCAAAGCTTGTCCGTGTTCCTTCTAGGTTTTGACTTTTAGATCCTTACTCTAAACATTTAACGTTCCGTTTTTGTTTATTATATTAGTAATATCAGCAACAAGTTAATTTGAAAAACACTCAAAATATAGTAATTTTTACAGCAAATTCAACAAGTTTGAAAAGAGAAAGAAAAAACACTCAAAATTCCACAGTACAACAATTTCAAAATCTAGGAAAAAAAATTGTAAACATTTCAAATCAGAGATAGATACGAAATGAGATAACGAATACTTTTAGCTGGTAAGATGGAAGAAGAAATTGTGTTAAAAATTGTTTGAGATGTTTGAAATGGCAAATACTCCAAGCTTTATCTGGTAGTTTATTGCAAATATTTGGTACATATAGTAATCTTTAATAATAATAATAATATGAGTTTACCACACATGAATCGTGGGAAGGAACCGGAAGGTTGATGAAACACTAATACCGCACCTAAGATAGAAGACAATCTTGATTAGAGTCAAATAGGGTGCTTAAGAAATTTATGAAGGGGGTTCTTATCAAGCATTCTGCGGAAGCCAGATACATTATCCATGTTAACAGTTTCAGCTTGTAGGGCATTCCAAATTGGGACGACTCTAACCAAGAAAAAATTATTTATTTTATTTCTGGTCATAATTGGAAGAAAGGAAAAATTTTTTGTTTGATATTTCTTATCCTTAATAGTGGCCTGTCGTCTATTTTTCTTGTCGAAAAAATTTTTTAACAGAATGATATCATTGTATCGCTGTTTGAAATAGTAAGAGTTGAAATTGAGAACTCGTTCAAAATACAGGCGTTTGGCGTCTTTCACACAGCTCACCACCCGGAAACAAGCGCGCATTGACACGAGACTGATTTAGCAGTGTGAAATCAGTACACCGCACGTGCACTCGATCTGAACTTGAAAAGACGTCGTTAGCGCTATTCGCCGACACCACCCCCGATTTCTACCCGTACGAGGTTCTGTTGGTTACTGTCACTATGAAACAGTTATGACATCATTTCAAGTCCGAGTTCAAAATTTGAGTACTCGTTCGGAATACAGCCTTTTGGCATCTTTCACGCAATATACACTTCTATCCCGTTTTAGTTTACGGCACGGAGCCGTAGACTTCAGTTTACTCTGGTCTTTGGTTCAAGTCAGGTCACCGGTTCAACTCCCGGGTCTGGGTGGCTGACCCGATTATTCTGCCAAAATGGTTGACCCATTCCAACTCTTAAACTTTAATGCTGATCGTCAGATGCACTTTGGTGTGTTGGTATCACTCCTTTGAAGGGCGGAACCATTCGGAACTTGGCGGCTCCTTTTACCAGTTTTGGTTTTTGATATGATGTAAGTAAATGCCAAGTAGTTGAGCTCCACGCAGTCCTATACAACGACGCAACAATGGCAGATACCAGTCGAACAAGCAATGCTGCGGAGAGCTGGAACAAAATCTTTGATTGGCCACAGTCATCCAACTGTGTGGAAAGCCATGAAAGCCATTCAAACGGATCCAGCTAAGTGGCGTTGCCTTGGCCATTGCTCAAGAAGCAAAGGGAGAACTTCCACCGAAACGTGTGGGGACCCCGAGTTTTGAAAAGCGTTAACAAATTACCTAACCTTTTTTTTTCTAAGAATTTAGACCCCTCCCCGTCCCCCTTCGTAGCACCAGTGTTCTTAGCATAACTCCCGCCCTAACTGCATAATTATTTTAGGGTGAACTCGGTTGTGTAAACTGTCCTTAGAATAGAGGCGTAATGACCAGGGAGTTTGAAAAAAATTTAAACTTCAAGTTGTAAACAAAAGTAGAAACTGGCATTGCACTCAACATAAGATACTCATTTTTTTTAGTCATAGTTGTAGCTCAAATTTAAAGGGCAATTACATCCATTTTGACATGCATGTTTGACTTTTGGATCCTTACACAATAACTAAACACAAGAATTGCCGTAAGAATACCTTACGTGCGTCCGGTATAACAATTTAATTACTGCATCACCAAAACACGACACGGAGGTCGCCATTGTTTTGCTGGAACGCGTAGAAATTAATGCCGATAGACGGATCTCTTCGATTTCGACTCGCAGGCCACTACACTGCCGGCCAGCAAAGGCCGCCAGACGCTTGAGCTCCTGACAGTCAATACAGCTATCTCAATCGGCTGCGAGTCGAAATAAAAAAGTGACAACTGTCGGCATTAATTTCTGAGCGTTCCAGCAAAACAATGGCGATCTCCGTGTCGTGTTTTGGTGATGCAATAATTAAATCGTTATATCGGACGTAAGTAACGTATTCTTACCGCATTTCTTGTGTTTAGTTATTGTGTAAGTGATCTAAAAGTCAAACATGCATGTCAAAATGGATGTAATTGCCCTTTAAACTAACATTTTATTTTTTTAACTTGAAAAATTTTTTGACTTGGGACCAAATTGTCGTAAGTGGACATATTTTTTTGGGGACCGAATTGTCGTGGGACCGAATTGTCACGAACCCCCTTTTTAAGGTTAACTCGCAGAAAATTTCAAGATTCTTTGCACAGTCAGTTAGCGAAATTACCTTTTATATTCCGGTATTTTACCAGATATCAATGTCGGCACCCCCTGTGTCCTTCGTTCATTTCTAACACTTACTGCGAATTTAGTTTCTTTCAGAATTACATAATTGTGGTTTGCTAGAGGGAGATAAACCACAGCAAACAATTTGAACGTCGCCTCCTCCTTCCCCAACAGTGGACAAAGAGGGAGGAGAAATGAAACCCGTGGAACAGCTCTTGCACAGCTGACCCTTATACCATAAACTCCTTGCACTGCACGGCGCCTCACTTTCTGCATCCAGTCCCAACCAAAAGAAGCCATCGTTCACAGAAGAAAAGGATTCTGCTGTTAAACTATTTGTATTTTTTTCATTTATTTATTTCATATTATACTTGATTACTATTACGATATTAACATAATTCCAAGCAAAATGCACTACCAAACGGCCATGCCTTTAAAGGCTCCAACAACAAAAATACCAATTTTGAAGGTTTTTCAAACCTTGACTTTTCGGTTTTCAAATTTAAGGCTTTTCAAGCAATTCAAGGCCGTGTACGAACCCTGTCCATAATAAAGGAAAACAGAATCCTAGGTTCCTTTCAAAAATCGGCGGAGGTTTAAATGGACCAAAAAATGCAATCTTTATTCACGAATAACCTCGCTCGGCCAAGCTAAAATAGCATTGCGAGTGTTACGGCTGTACCTTCGTAGGGTGATTGCTCGAAAATCATGAGTTTTGTCACAGGGTTCGTCATCGTCTGTAACCTTAAAATTCCAGGACACTTCCAGGACTTTTCCAGGACTAGTCAATGAAAATTTAAGGGTCAGAAATTAATAATTACGAAAAGATGAGGCAATTAAAAGCTCAATTTGTGAAATAAGAAATCTTATCAACACTGTGGCAAGATTTGACAGATTTTGGTCCATTGAATGACAGTGACGTGGAACGCACTACCACTGGTGTTACATTTTTTCACGAATAAATAATATACGTTGTACAATTTAATGCGTAAATATATATACATCGATGCGTTTTTTTTTAATATTTTATTTCGATGTGTTTTGTTGTTATTTGGTGCTAACCTTTGATTCTGTGAGCAAAAGTGCTAGTTCAATTGTTTTACTTTGTCTGCTGCTCTCAAACCACACGCGAGCATTAGCTCTTGTGGAATGAGTGTTTGCTTTTGTGTTTTTTTTTGTAACCTGTGGTGGATGAATAAACTTACTTACTTACTTACTTACATTGATGTCTGACACGGAAAACAGAAATGTGGCTTTCTGTTATGGGAATGTCCAAAACTATTCCAGGACCTGGTTAAACGATCGGGGCTCGAAAACCAGCAGTGTCGGCATCATGAAACTCGGTGTTTCGATAAGGGATTTTTCAAGTTTTTCCAGGCCTCGAATTTCAATTTTATTTTCCAGGACATTTCCAGGTTTGCAAGAACCCGTACGAATCCTGTTTTGAGCAAATGCAGGGTTCGTACAATATGTAGACGAAACCATTTTCAAGGCTTTTCAAGGCTAACTTAGAACCAATTTCAAGGCTCTTTGCACAGCAGAAGACTTTCAAAATGACCTTTTAATTCCAGCGTAGGAGGAATATACATCACCTAACAGCAAGTAAAAACAGTACTTGTTCAGCTGCCGCTTTCGGCAAGAACTGCTTGCACTACACGGCACCTCTGTTTGCTGTCTCCAGTCCATCACGAGTGAAGCACTCTTTTCATAAGAAATAGATTCGGCTGACAAATTGTCTATATTCATTTATTTAATTTTGTACCTAAATCAAAATTGCTGTTGCGGAATTAACCTCATTCCAAACAAAGTACACTCACAAAATTCAAGGCCGTTTCAAGGCTCTGACAGCTAAAAATTTCAAGTCTTGACATTTCGCTTTTCAAGTTTAAGGCTTTTCATGGAATTCAAGGCCATGGACGATCCATGCCAATGGTTACCATGGTGTTTCTAAAACCTGCGACCGCTTCGTTGACGTACAGACGACAGGAAGGTAATAATATAAATCGCGTACAGTGTTGCTACTTGCGTAACACGCTATACACGTATAGTAGGACGCACTCGCAGTTAGCGCTGCGTGGTGCGCCTTGCAGTTAAATGCGCTGCAGGTGCGCCCTCCCAATAACGCCCAAACCCGGTATTGAGAGGGCGCCACAGTAGCCAGGCTGCAGGACGGCTACTACTGAGAACCAGTTGGAACTGCTCTGTACCTGTTAGCCAGTCACGTGACGTAAAGCCTCAGGCGAGATCCTATTGTGCTGGCAGCTATATAAGAAGCTCAGATCGACCGAATCGAGGTAGTTAGTAAGTGGGAGGCAACCTGCAAGTTGACTCTCTGATGCTAAACCTAGGATCGGTTCAAGTAGCAACCTTGACGCCGATGCGTAATATGTGATGCTATGTGTGTAGTACCCTAGCTACGCAGTAAGGAGTGAATAAGAATTGAGCTTGCCTTGAAACTTATCGTCCACTCCATTAGCACCTCACAATTGGTCATTTAGCGATAAAACCTGTAATTAAAGTGGACTATAGGCTTAATTACATGAAAAGTATGTGTTCAAAAAAACTACGTTTCGAGTTAAACTTGTTTTCCCATCAAGACTGAATTCGATTAGGCTTTTCGTCTCACCCTGTGGGGTTTACCAAAACGGGTTTACGTTCGATTTTTTCCCCGTCTCCCCAACCCCCTCCCGTTTAGCCTCCGGAGGCTGTACAACGATAACAGCGTCACCATTTGCTCGTATGTTATTACGTCACCGCTAATGGCTTTTTCGTGGAAGACCTACGACTGATTTTTTTTTTTTTTTTTTTTTGCTTCCTGCAAAGACTGATTTCTGAACGAGATATTGTATCGTATCTTACCTCTTCCCAGCCTACGCTGAGCCCTGGCGGTAGCTGCGGCTACTAATAACTCTGCTAATGCTTTGCCTTCGAAGCAGAACGGAGGTACAGCATTATCAGACATACTAGTAGCCGCAGCTACCGCCAGGGCCCCGCGAATGCTTGGAAACGGTAAGATGATATTATCTAGCTAACTTTGTTATCTGCTATGATCGAGGTGCCTTGTTAAAAACTATTCCGCTGCTGGCCATTAGCGGACCGGGAGAAAGACGAATCGGCGACCGCTGAATTTACCGCTAAGTACGATACACACAGGTAGTTTTTGTACACAAAAATAGTTTTTAATTACATGTCTACATTTATTGCAGCTATTTTTTGTAGGCTAAGGATTGTTGTATTTTATTAAACTGTACGTAGAATCCTCGGTCTTCTATTCAGATTTCGTAATTCGTATTGCCGGCGCAGTTCCCATCTTGTGTGTATAGAAACAGCGTCAAGTGACGTCATATTGGCTACGAGACACCATTTGGAGGTAATAGCTACAAGGTGCACTAGATTGAAATGTAACGGAAAAAACGGCACTTCTAGTCAAGACAGCGCTTTGAGAGCGGGTTTCTTAGGCTTAAAAGAACGTTGTTTTCTCCAACAACAAAAATCGCGCGTTATAGGCTTAAGAAATCCAGTCTAATAGCATTGGCTTCAGTAAGACGACCTTCTTTTCGCCCTCCAGTGCTCCTTGCAGCTAACCCAGGTACTGGCTCCACCATAGAGTTAAAAACAATAATACTACGTCGTGTCACTGCCCTATTACGTTGTACAGATAGTGCATGCTGCAACAAACTATCAAGACTGATTGATTTTTTTTTTATTTGGTGATTTATCGCTTTTAGTGGCATTAGTTGCGGAAGTTGTAGAATGGGAGCCTTTTCTTTTGGCGATAATTATGCCTATAATATACAAAATGTAAGAACTGCATGCTAAGTTTAGGTTTAAATACACCAGTTGTGGAAGTAAAATCTGTAATTATTAAAAGTGGACTAACTGAATAAAAAATTACTGATTTAAAATTTAGAGTAAAAGTTGTTTTCTGCGGTTTGGCTTGTTGTCGCGCTGTACACCGTCGGTTTCAATTTTGATTTATTCAACCCCCCAGCCTCCTGTGGTTGCATAGACCCCGACAATAGTATATCACTTGTCTAACTCTGTGCTGCGAATAGACAAAGGTTCGATGATATAGGTATACATCTTGTTTTTAAATACAAACGTTATGGTTGGTGAGAAAGGCGGGGGTGGAGCTTCTCATAGCCTCCGGGGCGGGAAAGGAAAGGGGGGGGGGGGGGGCCGCCAATGGCACCTCTGCTTCGCTGACGCTTCACCTTTTAAATAATGGATCTACACAATTACACAAAAGCAAAGTAAAATGGTCACTGGAGACCAGGGCGAAAATGTAACAACATGATTTACACTTATGATAAAAGACAATTACTGCGAAAACGGGGGCCATCAGTATCCTTAATTAAGGATGTTACATTTCCACTTTATCTCCTTTTATCGCGCGCGCGCAATGAAATAATTAATGACGCCTCCCACTTTCGTTATCGTCTTTGACCACAAACGCATCCCCCCACCCCCACTCCCGGCCCCGCCGCCACGTTGTTAACAATTTTGAGTCGAAGTAATATCGTTTTGGGATTATTTATCACGGCAAACCCCGTTCGTTTGCTGGGCGTGATAACATCAAGTTAATGTTAGTAAGATAGATGACGGGAAGGTTTAATTTGGTTAGGTAAGAAACAAATCTATTCTTTATCAACTGCCTATAAATAATAAGCAGCGAATATTAGGCCAGGCGATGACAGCCAGACACACTGATCGAAAAATTAACGAGCAAACGGGAGAGTCCAATTACGGGCCCAAATTAGGGAGGGCAGGTCTTAACCAAGCCGAAACAGGACTAATAGCACTCGCCTCTCCTCGCTCACGTCGTTGGAAGGCTTCCCCACAAAGCAAGAGACTACTTCCCGCCACCCCCTTCTCCCAATGTGGGTCTCCCTTTCGTTCTTAGGCCGTCAGATCTCTACTTTGGTGAAAAGTATAGAGATCTGACGGCCTAAGAACGAAAGGGAGAGGCCCACAGTGGGAGAAGGGGTGGTGGGAAGTAGTCTCTTGCATTGCGGGAAAGCCATAGCGCAACTCTGGTGAAGCGCTAGATGACCGGATCATTCTGGTCAAGCTTATACGGGCAGATCATTGGATCATGAATGCCTTTGATCGTGTAATTAGCCTTCAAAACCGAATTATCAAAATGATTATGGTAAAAAAAAAAAAACATGACCACTGTTTTCCGTTATATCAACAGCTAGGTAATCTCTAGACTCGCCATCTGTACGTCTACAGAACCCTTATTAACCCTTTACCGCACATGCTAACCTGGACGGGTTTGTTTTTTTTTAAGTCCCAGGGTTGGTAGGTAGTGGGATTCGAACCACCGTTGACTTGGTTTGTAGTCGGCGATGCTAATCGCTGGACTGTGCTTGCTCGCCTTGCTCGGGGTCAGGACCCCTCACAAAGCTCTCGCGCTGGGGTTGGGACTTCGCTTAGTAGCCGGCCACTTCAGCAACCAGTGGACAGAAAAGGGTTAATTTTCGTAGAAAGACGATGCTCATTTTTCTACATTACCACCACACTACGAATAAATACAGTTTTCTATCGTACGACCAAACGTTGACAAGAACAGACTCCACAAATGCAGTTGCTAAGAGGGTAATAATTTTTTTTATTCCTTGCATATACGGAAATTAAACTATTTCTAGGCTGAAATCGTCTAGCAGACGCACTGCCTAACACACGAGCATTTCCTGTCCACGCCCCCCCCCGCCGGCGCCCACCCTCGTCAATCGCTTTGGCTTGAGTGATCCGTGACGTGGTGTTTAAAAAAAAATCCCTGTGCGTGACGTCATTTAAGACTTGCCGCTAAGATGACTGCGCTGAACAAATTGTTAAAGGGATATTCCTCCCAGCGCCATTTTTCTCGATCCTCCACATCAAGTACGGCCCCAAAGGTCTATTTACTTACTGTTTTACTTACTGTTAAGTCTTTCCCTTGCTAAAAATCCGTTTTAAAATGAGGCGTCTAGGAGATTTTCCGTTGAATATTACTAACTTTATTTACGTTCGTCCCGAACATAAATGATGCATAGCGCGCCTACAATGACCTTGGAAGTTTTATCTGTGTGTGTGCGGTATTAATTTTAATCGTTTGTTAGTAATTACTATGAGATCAAAAATCTAGCAGGCTAATGCAGTAAAAATTAAAATTAATTATTCCAATAGATCGCCGAAGCAAAATTATAAGACACTAGTCTAGAAAATTATAAATTGTGATTTTAAAATATAAGAATCATTCCGGTTTTTGACGACACAATCAATGGGTTCGCGCTGGCTGGACTATTAGGCTGAATGCCAACTGAGACATTAGCTACGTTTTTCGCTGCGAGGAACGAAGCTACCGTCTCAGTTGACCTTAGCTGTGGTAAATACGCGGATGTGATCGTCGCGTGGGTGTTATGAGGCAGGCGGAAGGTTATAAGGCAGGCTGGATGTTGCTTTAAGTGTCGAAGCAACAATATGCCAGTTTCAACTTTTCCAGGCTACAATATGACAATTTCAAATTTTCGCTGGCCAAAGAATCAACGCGCTCGCCCGTTTTCATTGTTGGGGTGGAGGTTCTTGCGGTACTCAACTTTTTTTTGCGGTGAAAGTGTGTTGCGGATGTAGGAGTTACCAGGGTGAGAAGGACCAAGGTATTCAATCTGTACTGTAGGAACAGTACCGCGGTTCTGAGGTTTTTGTACATAGTGGGATTCACGGTCACCGTGGCTGTCACGGTGCTCTGAGAGTGTGTCATAGGCGTGTGCAGTAAGAGGTCACCAATGTGCGGTTGAGGTGCGGTATTTCTTGTACGCAGTGGGATGAGTGGCAAGGATTAGACAGTGCTCCGTTACTCGGCATGTTCGATGCCGGTGCTTCTGGTATTTTGGTTTTGATGTTTTAAGTTGTCCAGGTAATAGGTTATAAGATTATATTTATTAGATTGTGGTCAGGTACCCAACTGTAGTTTAGATTTTGTATCAGGGCAGGTGGTCTTGGACGAAGGCTTCTGTGAATAAATAATAATATTTTTTTTTTTGCGGTGAAACTTGGTTTATAAAACTTTGACTTGGGGGAGGTCCGGCAATGTTTAACGATTCCTTAGTTTTCCCATTTACAAATCAGTACTCTAAAAGGTTCCGTCAAAAGTAACGTTCAAGATGACCTCGACGGAAGTCGTGAAAGTCACCGACTTTGTGCTCTAACGTGCCACGTCTTGCCATCCACGGGCCTTGCAACAAGCGTCGAAGGAATGAAGCCGAAACAACGGCTAATATGACAACGTTAAATTACATTTCACAACGTGTCACTGTTCAGTACAAGCAACGAACGTGTCTGCGGTAGATTGCGGTTTTGCTCGTAGCGTTGGTAACGCCGTGATTTCAGACCGCCCAATGATCGCTGGCATTGCAACCAGGGAAAACAAATTACATGCGCCATCGCACCTGCGTCCAATACCCACGTTCGATCTCTATCTACATCAGGCAGCTTACGACTACAGCGAATATTCACCCCAACAGATGCAACCTCCGCTGGAAAAAAAAAGGGTGCAAAAATTTGAGCGATGCAGAAAATAACCCTTTTGTTTCAGAAGTGCACTTTACAGAAACATTTTAAAAGAAGTTCCGCTCTGGCCACTAGTCTTGCTGTAAGAACAATGGTCGAGACCAATTAAAGGATGAAATCTCCAGTAAGCCGTCCATATTACGTTATCATTAAAATCACCCAAGACAGTGCACAAAATATAAACAACGACGTTTCGGAAGTCTTTTCGTCATCAGGTTTTTTTTTTAAATGAGCTAAAAATTCATGGTAAAAAAAACCAGTCATCGACAATACGAATGTCAACAAACTCGCAACAAACAGAATTAAACAAAAACACCCAAAATCCTCACACATTTCCACTCAAAAGTGACAAAATAGGAGGCGAAACGAAAATCCCGTCTTTCCCTTGCAAGCAAACGGGTTTTCGTTTCGCCTCCTATCTTACCACTTTTCAGTGGAAATGTGTGAGGATTTTAGGTGTTTTTATTTAATTCTGTTTGTTGTATGTTGACATTTGTGAAAGGGTTGACTTGTTTTTTTACCATGAATTTTTACCTGATGACGGAAAAGTGTCCTTTTCTGAAACGTCGTTGTTTATATTTTGTGTACTGTCGCGGCTGATTTTAATGATAACTTGTGGTGTGCTGTTTATAATCTGTCCACATTACGTCACACTCTGGGGGATGTTGGGTGGTTGATTTATTGTGACAATAGTGACACAGGGGTGAGGGAGGGGTGTGTTTACAAAATGTGACGTCACAATACTGCAACATATTTTGGTGTTCACATCACCTTAATTTCTTGGCGTATTATTTAGGAAAACAATAGTTCAGATACAATTCCGTTTACGCACACAGAAAAACTCCCAAAATATGAACCCGTGGACACTAAGATACAGTAAATTTAAGGTCAAGTAAATGTAAAGGACTTTGAAATATTACATGGGGGGAGGAAGGTGACTGCAGAATTGTGATGTAATTATTAGGGCGTGTCCTAAATTTTGTGACATTTGTGATAAAGGGATGGGTGTGTGTGTTTCAAAATAGGCCACAAATCGTGACGTAATACATGGACGGCCCCAATGGGTCATGATGAAGGAATGACGGGAGCCGAAGCCTTGTATTTCGTTTTCTGTATTTCATTTACTGCTGGACAGGTATTACTCGCCCGACTGCACTATAATTAGAAGGAGGGAGGGGTAACTACTAGCACGGTTCTGGTACCGAGGGCCAATCTCAACCTCTAGCCTGATCGACAGTCTTCTATACAGGAAGACCAGGAGCTAGAAGTGGTCCCCGGCCGGCCAACTAATGTACGAGAGTGGCTGGTTGTACCCGGCTATAGGGCCTTAGGTAAGCTTTCCCGTAGGCAAGCCACGTAGCCAGCTTGTTAACAGCATACATTTGAAAAGGGGCGTCGGACGAACGTCTAACTGGAAAATCGCCTAATGGGATACTTGTCTAATATCTGCGTAAATAAAAAATCTGGAAAATTGTCTAAACGGAATATCGTATAATGAAAAATCATCTAAACGGAATATCGTATAAAGGCTAATCGGATAATGGATAAACGTCTAACCGGATAAACGTCTAAATGCGGTTTCTGATGTTATAAGTGTAGCCGCAGCGAGCGCGGCAGCGCGAGCGAGGTAGGGACATTAGACGATTTTCCATTATACGAATTTCCTGTTAGACGACCTTCCGTTATACTGTTATACGGTATACGTTCTTCCAATTATGCGATCCAGTTAGACGATTATCCCTCGCCCCATTTGAAAATATATAGTCTTACAGGAAAGCCAAAAATCAGATAAACTGTAAGACTTGTACAGTGTAATGCAAAGACGTCTATGAAAACAAAAACTAGCCAACAAATTTCTTGTTTTTAAATGCCAAAAAATAAATAAATAAAACCCACCACACACGATCATTGCTTCATGGTGACAATTTTTTCTCTTGACTTTTCCAGGTCACGTACGAACCCTGAACACACCAATCCCTCAAAAGCTGTGTGCCATTACTAAAGAGTAACAACAAGCTTGTTTATCTGGACAAAAGCTGTGCGGCCACACAGGCAACATCAAAAACGAAACCCTTATCGTCGAAGCTTCCCTTCAACTCCCCTACACCCACCACATCCCCTATACGTCTACTCGATGGCAAAATAATCTCGGCTATTCCGAGTTTAGACGATAGGGACCAAGACTAGGGAAGGATTCGTACGACGCGACAATCGCTGCGTTCCCGATAACGCCGATGACACGCACGCGCACATCTCGTTGGATTGCCCAATACGTCAAGTGTCGAAAGACCACCAGCACAATCATTCCATCCGAATGTTTACGCTTCGACGACAACGCAGTTAGGCCGAAATGACAGAAGATTGGAACAAATGCAGCCGCTGGATGAAGAAAAGCCCAAACGAAAAGAAACAATAACCACCGGAACCCGGCGTAACACACGCCAAAGTGTGGCGGTCGTTGAGTAATAGTGATTGGTTAAAAACTATTGGTTATCGATTTTTAAACCACGGCTGCGATGATTTGGCCGCGAGACATGAAAATACGTCGAGGGGGCGTAGCCCCGAGACGATTTGCATGTCGAGCGGCCAAATCATCGCAGCCATGGTTTAAAAATCGATAACCAATTGTTTCTTAATAAATAACTTATTTATATCACGGTTGGGACGTCAAATTAACTCGTATTTAATTAAAACGTGTTTGTGTATTGTGAAAATATCTCGGAAATGACTGAAGGTCATTCCATTTTAGTTTACTGAGGGTGGAGTGGTTGGTAGACCGACGAGTCGTTTGCGTCCGTTTGTGGGTGAGTGGGCAGGAAGGATTCGCAGCGTCGTTTCGCCGTATTTCACACCTAGCCAGGTCGCTTTATTTTTCGGAGTGATAGAACTTCGATAAAAGGCTGCAGGGATAGAATGACATTCTGGGGAGGTATGTAATTCATTTTGAGCGTTTTTAGTTTGAGAATTGTGTAAAAACTACGGTAATAGGGTATCGGTATGAATGAAGGTGCGTGAATGGCTTAGATATCGGCCAGACGTATAAGAGTTTGCAGGGATGGGATTTCATTCCTTTTAAGTAACTAAGTTTTGTACGTTTTTATTGCGTTACGGTTTTTTTTTCACGATTTATTTGGTTGTTGGTGTGTGCGTTACCGGTCGTATGATCAGGAAGTGTCAGAAGTGTGGGTTATCGGCAAAAGTGTGGGTTATCGGCAAAAGTGTGAGGTAACTTGATAACCCACACTTTTTGCGATGATGCACACTTCCGGTGTTGGTTAACAGGATTTAACCAACGGAAATTTAGCATGGGGTTGAGTTAGCGTGACGTCACAGCCGTGGTATAAATCTTGATTGAATGAAGACACTTAAATTTACGTTTGGTCCCTCAACACAAAGATGTCTTCGCACAGACAGAAGGGCGAAACAATTTGACAAAACTGAACTAACTCTGTGCTGTAGGATTCCCTACACTGAACTCTCGTGAGCGAATAAAAAATTAATATGTCGAACTTGTAGTCTAATCTTAACGCTGGTTGTATGCTGACACCAAACAAGTATTGTCTTCCTCAAAACCAAGTGGATGAGTTTAACCCACACGCCCGTCTGATCTAGCTGTGAGTCCTCTAGTGCCGAGAGACGAGCAGACGAGCGAGGGACGAAGCAGAACCTTCGAGAAGAGTGTGTGCACCTAAAGACGGACAGATCTCAAAAGGCTGATTACAATAGCCTGGCCCACACTTTGTTCCATTAGGTTTGCAGGAAATAAGCGTGGTCTGCACAGCTTATAACAAACCCAGCAGCACCACTTGCCTAACGGTTCCTAATAGCGCTATCTAACCCTCTCTCACTATAATTTGTTCCACATTATGTTTGCAGGAACCGACTGTATCACGGCACGTTTCCTTCCACTCCGAGTACAAAAAAAAAAACACGTAAATATCCTACTTGTCGACTCTAACAGTAACTGTGTAGAGTCTACACAAGTGTGATAACCACTTGTTTTTTTGCACTCGTAGTGCAACGAAACGTGGCGTCATACAGTCAGTGTCCTGTATATATAATGTGGAACAAAGTATAGTGAGAGGGTTAGATAGCGCTATTAGGAACCGTTAGGTAAGTGGTGCTGGGTTTGTAATACGCTATGCAGGCCACGCGTCACAACAGCGATTATAGCAGTTCCCTGTAGCCTGCTACATTGCACGCGGCCCCTCATTCACCGGTGGCTGAGCAAAACAGTTCAGCAAAACTCGCTACATAGCTCTCCATGCAGCCCAGCAGCGTACAGAAAAAAAAATCCGTTAAATCCGACTTAAGTCATCCTAACCTAACCTAACCCAACTTACCTACAACAACAATAGATCAGTAGGGATCGGCCGATATGACTTGATACGATACGATACCGATGAAGGGTAAACCGATCCGATCCGATACCGATGTCGATGTAGCTACCGATGATAATAATAAAAAAATCACGACTAAAAGTTTAAATTTCATACAAAAAAATGCAACTTCGGTTTCTGGCTATGCATGGGTTCCAACTGTTTGAAAATGTCAAGTTTCAACTGTTGAGATTATCCAAAAAGTTCTGTACAGCAATAGCAGCATTTTTACTTTTATTCCTACTTAAGGCTTTAGTACATTCATCTGATCAGTTAGATTTTAGTTGGTTGTTATAAAACTTAGAGCATTGGAACTGTCACGTGCTACATTATCATTACAAACTGAGCAAATGGCTTTGCTTTTCTCACTTGGTTATTGCTTTTGCTGTGCTTGGTATCAGTTTTGCAGAGAAGACAGTTGCGTTTCTTAGCATAACAAATATCTGTAGCGAAAGCCTTATAGTGGTCCGACACCGATACGGCAAAAACACCGATAAATACTGATTATACCGATACCGATATCAATATCGGACTATCCCTACAGATCAGCAATACAGTCAATTTATACATAATCAATACTAATGGGTGCTAAGTAACGAAGTTTTTTTTAGCAGGATCCGGGCTGCATATCTGAACTGTTTGCGGGGGAAAAAATATGCCTGCGGGTTGGGTTCTGGAGTGCGAGTAGCAATATTCGCCTCAGCTGGCCTTGCAAAGTTGTTGTTGATGATTTTGACGCTAGATGACGCCACATGTCATGTCAGCTTTAATTACTGATTTTGGATTGGTTGTTATAATGATCGGCTAACCATGCACTTTTGGCTACCCATAGTATTTTGTTGGCGCCAGCCACATACAGTATTTCCTCGAATAAGCACCCGGGTGATTATTATTTTCATGAAATGCTAAACCGGCACTAATTCAAGGCCCGCCATTTTTCTCTTTTTTTTTTAAAGTTTTTGACAACCGATCCATTAAACTTGCATTGTTAGGCCATTGTTGGATGAAATGTTCTAACAACAATAATAATCGTAAACATGTTAAAGTATCAAAAACAAAGCTTGTTCATAAACTCCATAAACTTCGCTTTGTTGTTTGATGCTACCAATTGAGATTTAATTGTTGTTAAGGTTTTAAAAAGCGGCTCACTAGCAGACTATCTTTTAACTGCAACTAACAGAGACAGACAGACACTGGAATGTAAAAAATAATTTTGTAGCCTGCTGTCAAAAATTCCGATTTCAGTTTTAGTTTTTAGCGAATACTGAAAAACTTGGTGTACATAAGTCAAAAAGCCCAGCTCTAGTTATTGGCCGGCGAAAAACTGGCAACGAAACGAAATTTCAGCCTTTACTTTTGCCGCATTGTTATGGCAGTACAAATTATCAATTTGGTCGCTTTTTGGATCTCTCACCCCTCGAAAACCGGTTGGTTACCTTATCCCTCTTCCGACCACCCTTCTCCCCGCATCGTGTAGAAACTCCAGGAATCGTTTTGGACGAAGGTGATAAGGCACATAAGAACTCTTAAATCACCCAATGCCTCAAACGTCAGAGGGAAGACAAAGAACTCACCAGGATTCTCCTTTCTACGATTGCGATTGGCTGCACACTCAGCAGATAGCCTAGAAGCTAGCTAGACAAACGACAAACGCCATCGGACAGACAGACAAATGACAACCGCATATGCCCGAAGAAAAACCCCAAAATTCCTCATCAGAACGTAACAAACAAGCCGATTTGTCAGAAATCACCATGAAGTTGAGAGACAAAAAAAAATGGGAAGTTGCGGCAAAGGAATGCAATTTTCTTCCCCTCTCCTTCGACCAAACGGCCGAGAAAAACTCGTTTGGGAAAACATTTCTCGCATAACAATTTACTTCTTGAAGTTATTCAGGCACGATAGCGGCTTCTACCCCAAAAAAACACAAAATTTTTTGGCAAGACAAACTTGCAGTACCACTGTATAGTACACGGTCATATGGTCTACCGTCAAGTTATGGTTTACTAGATGTCATAACGTAACCTAACCTAGAAGAAGTATTGGAGAATTTATTTGACGGTAATGCAGTAGCACCAAAATCCCGGGGTTACATTCAATTTCTTAAGAAACAAGCGGCTACAGCGACTGCCTAGTCGCACCGGTCTTCTGTACAGTTCCTTCACTTCCAATGTTGAGGTGCACACCTCTATCATGCACTACAACAGCTACATCTCTATTATACTAATCTAAAAACAGTAGTTATCACAATTGCCGGTTAAAATGTGTTAGCTTTTAGGCCTATTTTAAATTTTATAGGCGTAATTGTCAGCTTTTAGGCCTAATTTTAACCAGCGGTTTTAATTTCGTAAGTAGCAGCTAACGGAAATATGGATTGTATAGTAAGCCTATTCATTTTTGCAACACGGTGCGCCTTCAGGCACACTGTTACAGTGTTACAACGCTAACGCGCGACGTAGCCTATATAGATCAGTGGTAGTAGGGAAGTGACGAGACAGACGCTGTTGATGAAGCCAACAGCGACTCGTAGCAACTTGACGTTGCCATGGTAACATGATTTTAGTTCTAATTTTAAAAGTGCAGTTTTAATTCCGTAAGTAGCACATAGGCCTAATGGAGAATTTTGTTCGACGGTAAGCCTATTCATTCATGCAACAATGCGACGAGACTATATTAAACGAAGCTAAAATCCATTTGTTTTTATTGAGGATTTTAATTTAGGATTTTAATTCAACGATCAAATGTTACTATTTAATTTAGTTAATCGAAGAAGTCTATTAGCTATGAGGAAGTAACGATGTTTTAATTTGCCATGTTATTTAATTAACATCTCACACTGAATCTAACATTGTAAACAATGGTCGTTAATATCTGGTACCGTTGCGAAGTTGAAAAAGCGACGGACGGACAAAGTCGTTGCAATAGTTTTCTCAGCCGGTACGGCTGTACAGAAGCTAAAACTGACAAAATCTGGCAACGTTACATTAATCTCCAATGTAATAGCCGTAGGACGGAAGTAGAAGAGCAGCAAGAAAAGAGCAGGAAGTGACGTCAGCCGTGAAAAAAAAGCGAAATATTTGGCACCTTCTGTATACCACCCTTCGATGGTATACATAACTGGGACTAAAGTATGTCGTATAACGACGAAGTAGGAAGAGAACAAGTACAGTTTCACATTTGCGACATTGTTTATTATGTATCCCACGACATTCCAATGTCGCTTCTTTTCCCGGTTACGTGTTCACCGTCCCTTGAAATTATCTATGACGTAGTTTTTCACCAATTATACATCCATCGCACCCTCCTCTACCCAACCGCCCCCGCCCCCTCTGTTCCTCGGGACGGAGGAGATAGGTGGGAGGTGGAAACGATAGATACAATTGGAGCAAAACTACGTCGTAGGTTAGGCATTGTGGAGGGCTGGAGGCATAACTGAGGGAAAAAACTACGTTGGATGTCCTGTCATGTTCTGCAATGTCCTGGGATACACAATAAACAACGTCACAAAATAACAACGTTCTAACATACAAGAAAAAAAAAACTAAGCTACACAAAATCAGTTCTTCAACAGCCGACTAGTGTGGTCATCGTGGCTGTTTAGAGCTCAGTCTGGTTGCTAGAGGTTTGCGGATGTGGTCGAACCACTGGAAAGGGGGCCTTGGCAGAGTCCCCTCACCACCAGGACTGCAGGCCAGGGCAGCGTGGGAGGATACCATGTTCCATCAGCAGCTATGGGAACTATTCTGGCCAATTCTGGACAATCGTTCGGCCCCTGCGATGATCCCGGTTAAAATCCCCGGGTTGGCTCCTCCCTTTATCAGATATTTCTTCTCTCAAAAAAGTCTGGCAATGTTCAAAATTGAGCCGGTTCAGCCACATGAGCATTAAATTGCTTCGGCTGACTTCAGCTGACTCAAAAGAAATTAATTTTAAAAAATGCTAGGAAAAGGGAATTTCTAGTGAGGGAATAAAATGTACATAAGTAGGGCTCCGTATATATTAGTTAAATTTTGTTTTCTAAAAAAATGACTAAATCATTTAAGCTGTAGTTGTGACACTAGTACCATTGGATATATAAGCCGTCGAAAACATGAACGAAAAAGGGAACACTGAAATGCACAAATCAGTCAAATGCATGAAATGATTTATTTATTCACTGATTAAAATTTATTAAAATCAGTGATTTATTGGAAAGTTTGAAAAGTCGGTTCATGGTATCAAAAGTTATCGCCGAAATACGGACGACAGCACACGACGAGCGTTTGCCTCGCACGCCCGAAATAAAATAATAATAATAATAATAATAAAAAAAAGAGCACGCGTGGCCTTAAACAGATGACGTCTCGCAATTTACTTCTGCAAGTCTATCTGCAAGTGACTTCTTAAACCGGAAAAATCATCACAAAATCAACAAAGACACGTCCAGAACTGCCCCCACCCCTCGTACACCCCCTCCCCGCCGAATATTTTCTTCAGCATGTCTGCTAAATGTTTGTTGCTTGTCAATTGCAAGGTACGACAGCCCCTTCGGGGAAACCGGTTATCTTCCCGGCAGTGCTGAACTGATAGGAGTGAAGCCAACAACAGGTGGGGGTTTCGGAGAGTACTATTTCAATGTATCCCTGCACCGTGCGTTCAATATATTGGATTTCCTATTAGGCTGTTTTCAAAACGCACTTGAGTTGCGCTCCAACCCCCCCCCCCCCCCCCCACACACAAAAAAACAGTATCCTTAGCCGAAAGCCGCAGAGTTGAGAGGAAAGTAAAAAGCAAGGAAATCTGCATTTTAAATTATTTCGTCCTATTTCTATGGCGTTTAGGATCTACGCAATTCACTCGTAAACAAATATTATCTTACTGTTTACCAATTTCACGCATTTTCAAATGTTTTCGAAAACAGTTTCTATCTGAACATTGATGAAATTTGCATTCACAATAATACATAAATAAGAAAAGAGATTAATCGTTTAACCTCATTTATAAGAATCTTTTGTGGAATTAAAATGGATTTACAAGATACGAAACATCCATAAAAAGTGCAGCCATATTGCTCCAACTAGCCTATAATTGGTTTAAAGTTACTATCTCAAGCCACAACCTTTTAGGCGAATTATATTCGAATTAATCCACGGTTTTGTGTCCCCAGAAGCGTGCCGAGCGGCCGCTTAAGCTGAAGTTTTCCATGGTTCACGTTTCTTGTAACGAACCGAATTCGGTTTGAGTCGAACACAGAATAAGTTTGCCGTCTTCGGATATTGCCCACGCACGAGTATTTCGTTAATTTCCTAAGGTATTGTCGCTATTGCCATGGTTTGAATATTATTTTTAAAAATCTGTCATTTGGTTACTGCATGCGAATTCGGTTGACTGGTGTTGAAATCCTATTTTCTTACTTGGCTTACCTCGTTTTCCTCATATTTTGCCATTTTCACACTATACTTTTTCACACCTTTTTCCACTGTTGACATGCTTGAAAGCACGGAATGTAAAGATGGAAAAAGTAAGCTTTGCAACTGCACTTATTGTAGTGAACCGATAAAAATTTAACAACAATGAAGCGAAAGACTGCAGATGCTACGACGACGGGTGTTTGCTTATTTAATGACATTATCACACAGGGGCTTGTCGTCCCGTCGTCCCTCGCGCGCGTCGCATGGATACATTCTACAGAATAAAAGGGGCGAAACCATCCAGAAAGCATATCGTAAAACAATCAGTTTTCTTTTTATAATCACTATTCTAATCACGGGAACTCGCGCTGAAGGTTTTTATCGTTTAAAGGGCAATTACATCCATTTTGAGATGCATGCTTTACTTTTGGATCATTTACGCAATCACTAAACACAAGAATTGCGGTAAGAATACGTTACGTACGTCCGATGCAACAATTAATTATTGCAACACCAAAACACGACACGGAGACCGCCATTGTTGTGCTGGAACGCGCAGAAATTAACGCCGACTGGTGTCACTCTTCGATTTCAACTCGCAGGCCAGTGAGATAGCTCTATTGGCTGTGAGAGCTCGAGAGTCCGACGGCCTTAACTGTCCACTACAACTGTCGGCCAGCTAAGGCCGTCGGACGCTTGAGCTCTCACAGCCAATAGAGCTCTCTCAATCGGCTGCGAGTCGAAATCGAAGAGTGACATCTGTCGGCATTAATTTCTGCGCGTTCCAGCAAATCAATGGCGGTCTCCGTATCGTGTTTTGGTGATCCAATAATTAAATTGTTGTATCGGACGTACGTAACGTATTCTTACCACAATTCTTGTGCTTAGTGATTTTGTAAGTAATCCAAAAGTAAAGTATGCATGTCAAAATGGATGCAATTGTCCTTTAACATGTCTCACGTTCCAAGTCATTATTTGTATCACTAGGTTATCAAGAGTGATCTGAGAAAGTGTTTAGTTTTTTTGTTATTCCAGTCAACTTCCGGTAATGACCCAAGCTTTTAACTTCGATGCTAAATACGCTTTTCAGGTCGCTCTGGACGACGTATATAGATGATGACTTAGAGCGTGAGGCAAGTTATCAATAAAGACGTGCAGCGTGAGTTCCATTGATGACAATAGCGTGTAAGCGTAAAATTTAATAACGCACAACTGTTCTACGATATGGCTTCCAGGTGGTTTCACCCCTTCTATTACATGTATAGACTGTATCCATGCGACGCGTGCACGCGAGGGACGACGAGACGACCAAGCCCTGAGCATTATCATATCGACGCGAGCCTCTTTAAAGCTTTTTCCGAAATCTATTAAAGGGACATACCTCCCAGCGCCATTTTTCCGATCCACCACATCAAGTACGGCCCCAAAGGTCTATTTACTAACCGTTAGTCTTTCCCTTGCTAAAAAACCGTTTTAAAATGTGGCGTCTAGGAGATTTTCTGTTGAATATTGTTAACTATATTTAAGAACGACCCGTAACTACATGATGCATTGCGCGCGTACAATAATCATGACGTTTCATCTCTGTGTGTACATGTACCAATTTTCTAATAATTACCATGAGATCTAAAATCTAATAGACTAATGCGGTAAAAGTTAAAATTAGTTATTCCAATAGATCGCCGAATCAAAATCGTAAGACACTAGCCTAGAAAATTATAAATTGTGATTTTAAATTACGTGAATCATTCCGGCTTGTGACGACACAAGCGTTGACTTGATTCTGTGTCGTTTACTATTCCCAAAGCCAACCTATAGACAGCAGCTATGCTAGGAACGCAGCTACCACCCCAGCCGACCTTGGCGCTGTAATTGCTCGGATGACGATCTGCACGTAGCTGTAATTTGGCACGCGGAATGTTATAAGGCAGGCCGGGTGTCCCTTTAATGATCAAAACTATACTACTCAGTGGCGTAAATAATTACTACGCAATATAATACTACAAAATACTACAAAATACTACGCAAAGGCCCCTCCCGACCCCTCCAAAACAAATTTACGAATTTAAACAAATGGTCACACGTTTTCTAGCAGGGGGCATAAAATTTCCCCGACCAGAAAAATACTTTTTATTGACGCCATTGATACTTAACAGGCTCGGGAATTCCTACGTTTTATTGCTATTAAAGCATTCCCTTAAAACACCTTCTTTCAGCCAAACAACGACATTATCTTGACCGCTAATTTTCGTTTTAGAGAATTACGTTTTCTCCGCTCCCATTTTGTCGAGTCAAAGTGCACCTTTTACTTTTTTTTCAGTTTACGCAGCACTCCACGCCTCATAATCTCTGCTTCTTTTTAATTAGTTTGTTCTTCAAGCTCTTTAAATTTTTAGTGCCACCCTAGAATTAAGCCCTTAAAATTACTTGTTATAATACAAATTAGCGCTTAAAATACAGGCAAGAAAGAAAAAAAAACATAAGTTCGTAGATCGTGGCGCATAAAAAAACCTTTCTCCCGCCGTCCTCTTTTGCTGACGTAATGAGATTGGTAAATTAAAAATCTCCTTAAAACTTTACGACGATCATTGGTGTCACAAGAACAGTTTTCTGGCCAAGAAGACTCATTTTACATTCGAATTAGTGTCAGAATGGTTTGCGAAAGGGGTAAAAAAGATGAGGAACATGTAACGTAAAAACCTACGCTTGCGTTATAATTAACCTAATCCTAATCTACTTTAATCTGACTTATCGTTTTGTAATCCGATTCATGATTGATAATACGAAGAAGAAGCAGGTTATTTTGCAAAAG
>JAHWFP010199876.1:127445-141870 GCA_023313725.1 Lithobius niger
GGGGGGGGGGAGAAAAAACAAAAGGAAATCAAAATGGGGTCAGCGAATTCAGCTAACGGGTCTACGGATGGACGGGTTGCAGTTAAGCCCCCTCGTAGCACGGGCTGCGCCACTGATGTAGGCCTAAGATAATTAGGTGCCACTTGCTTTAATTTTGCCAGAGTTACCGGTTGCAATCAAGAATCGCGTGCGCATGTTTCGACTCGGAGCTCACGCTACAAATTTTCAAGTAGTTTGCAAACTGAAATTACTTCACTTACGCACGGTTACTTAAAACTGGCACTTAATTTTAAAAGCATAATGTAGGCTGAAGACTCCAGCTTCATCATCGGGCTTTACGTGATGCAAACTATAATCTTCATTGGCACTGTCTGTCAGGTTATTTGCTCACACACATAACGCACTCAATACAGCGCAAACTAAGGCCATTTAGTCGTTGAGCCGACGAAGTACTCAACGTTTTCAAGTACTCAAGGAAGTCTTTTAATGAGTTTTATAATTTTAAGAAGCATCACACAATGGCAACGGGCTTCAGATTTTACCTGCGGGGAAGGAAGCAACAGGGGCCGTCTAACTCACCCCGCAGTCGGCATGTTTAGTAAACATGCTGACTGCGGAGTGAGTTAGACGGCCCCTGTTTACAATAGCAGACTAGTGTGTGCGCGGCGTATCTTGAGTCCTTCTGGTATTTTACGAGCGGCTACGTCTTCCTGGAGGGAGCGGCTTCAATCGACGGTCGCCATTGTTTTTGTAACTATTTTGGATATCAACAAGGCACTCTGCTACCAAAAACAGCAATCGATTATTTTTTGTGTTCATTCTGGGGCGAACTCAAAATAGGCTGCGGACACTTTAGACGGTTCCCCGCGTGGTCAGGGCCATATACAATGTGTACCTTGCCTACATGTACGTTACACCACTACATCACCCTGTTACATGTACTAAGCATGCGTATCGTGTGAGATTCCCCACCATAACACCTTGATATGGCTTGAACCAAGACGGTTGCATGTATACATATAGCAGCAAAACTACGTTTTAGTTTAGGCAGTAAGGGCGTGTTTACGCAGCAACTCGCTTTTACATTCTCGCAGCTACAAGCTAGAAATAATCTAAAATTACAACATGGAGGCGGTTTTAGCTCAGCCGGCTCGAAACGAAAACAGTCAAGAATGATTATAAACGGGACAGAAAGCCAATTGGGCTCGATAAGTGTTAAATAAATACGGATGCAAAGCTATTTACGTTGCCTTTTGGCGTTAAATGCTTCCTATGGACGTTTCCTTTTGGCCGTGTCAGTATGGCTGAGTGGTAGGACTCCGGCCTTTGGATTCAAAGGTCGTGGGTTCGATTCCCCAGTCTGACAGTTAAGTCCAAAAGGCAACGTAAATAGGTTTGCATCCGTATTTATTTATCAAGAATGGTTAACGCACCATTTGTACTTGCCTCTAAAGTTAAACTTGATAACATTGCTATAGTAATGAACTCTTGTCTCAATAATGTGACCAGTAGTAATTTGTGTAATACGAATTTTGCAGATTTTTTTATTTTAGGAATTGAATTTATCCAATTTATTAGACCAAACAAACTCGGCTGAGTACGTGTAATTGTGATGGTTGGAAGGTTTTTTCAACTTAGGAAACTATGATGAAATTCGGGGCTTGGCCGATTTATAAGTATTTGTAATTTGGTCCAAGTAAATTACTTAACTTAAAAAAATTATTTATTAGATTCTATTTTATTATATGCTTAAATTTTGTCTCTACACGTTGTTGCTGTATATAACGACTAAGACCGAACATAAAACCCCATTTATTGTTTTACCTTTAAATATTACATTTCGTATATTAATATCGCCCCATTCTATATTGAAATTGACGATTGATGTTGTTCATAATTTAATAAATAAATGTGGGTTCCGAAGCGACTGAGAAAAAAAAATTTCGTCCAGAGGTATTCTTTATCTTATTGTCACGAATTATAAGATTGCAAGCATTGACTCAAACGTTGTTCGGATTTATCTCCTCCAGGTAGCCTTGCTGCCACGGCAACGACATCTTTGCCACAGCGATTAAATTCTAGCTGCGAGAATGCATAGGCGAGGCGTCGTGCAAATGCGCCCTAACCCATTGAACAAACCAAGCTCCCCTAGGTAGTAGTTGACGGCAACACGGGCATATGTGTCGTGGGTGAGTTGGTATTGCGTTTCGGTGTTACGATTCTCCGAATAAGCTTCAGAAAACTGTGATTGAAGTTGTAACGTATCTTAACAAAAGTATGTAAACAAACTAGGGGTGTGAGGTTTTAATATTTTGGGTTCGATTCGATTTCGATCGATTTTGGGAAAGGGAAACCTCGATTTCGATTATTATTCGATTTCGAAATATAATTTTTTTTGGTATTTTCATTTTAAACTATTTTGTTTTTCCGTTTGCATCTATAAGGGCTAGCCTTTTTTTAAAAAAATATCAAGTTTCAGTAATTGCATTCCTGTAAACTAATGTTACTCCAATACTTGCAAACTAAACTTTGAGTTATGTGTTCATTGTTACGCAGAACTACACTTTTGTATTAACACAAAGTTAGAAAGTAACCTTCCAGCCGCCCCCGCCGGGGGGGGGGGGGGGGGGGGGGGGGGGGGTATTTAGTGAAATTAACTTCATGCATTGTGCAAGTTTGACCAGTTATTGTCCCTTTGTTGATTGTGAAACTTACACTGGAGTCTAAAACGAGATCTTAATGAAGTAATTTTAGGGCATGTTTTAGGGCAATGGAATGGCTACACTATTTTAGTAATGGTTAACATTGCACCGTACATAGCAGCCACATAACACGAAGTCGTTACACATTTTTGACTCAAGTTAATGTTTTACTTGATTCGAATTGTTAATCTTTATGTAAATGTATTTAATGAAAAAATGTTGATGGATTCGATTCAATTTGATTTTGTCAACGTAATAAAATCGAAATCGAATCGCAAGTTTCGATTTTCGCACAGTCCTAAAATAAACTGCGTTGTGCTCCAAATTGTTGTTGTTACGTGAATGAGGGTCGATATGTTGATGAAATGTTCCAAGTAACGATTCCGGGTTAAAAAGGTTAACAACTCTTGGAGTATCAATGAAACCCAGAAACTGTTCAAATGGTACAGTGAAGCGTCAAATTACGTCATTTGGCAAAGTTACCGAAAAAAAAAACACTTGCATATACGCAGACTTAATTAAAAAAGAAAAACGGGTAACGACAAACGACAGGAAAGTTGGAGTGTTCCAACTTGGGAAAATTCGGAAATTGACGAATTATCAATAATTTAGGTTTAGAATTCGTCCACTGCTTTGTGTACACCGACGTACCTCAACCCATGGACCTTCGACCGTTCTACTGGGTTGGTTCACTCAGTGTTAGCCAGAAGCACGAGAAACAGTGCGAGATTTAACAACAAATCTAAAAACCAGCCTGAAGGCAGTGCTCTCATTTCGCGCCACTTTACTGATTTTTCCATCTCATTGGCTGTTGAGTTTGCTGATGAATCGACACAAAATTGAACTGACAAACGAATGAATACTCATCATCATCAAACGTAAGCCGGACCGCTCCAACTGTTTAAATTGTTTTAAAGTGCATTAAGGGACATATGGCCTTAGGGCATCGTCGGGCAAATGACCAGAAGTGGGTAACAGGTATTTACATCATTTGCAGCAATGCTGAGGAGATTATGCGATTTATACCTCCGCCAAGTATGGCAACAATGCCTATTGTTGGCATTCAAGGCGGGCGTATGAAGAGCATAACCTTCGAGCCATTGTTGCAAACGATGTAAATAAGTAATTTATACCCGTACTTGATTGTTACCAGCACTTGCTTGGTCATTGTTGGTGATTGTTCGTTCGAGCACGTAGGTTCGGCAATCATTACTGACAGCTTGGGTTAGGGCTTTGTTTTCTTTTGATCCCGAAGACGATTTCGTTGTACAACAGAAATTTGCGATGCACACCAGTCAGGAGGCGTAATACAGTCTTTGGCTTTAGGATTCCAGAAAATGTGTTATTGTGTTGGTGACTCATTGAGTGCGCGGCCTATCTTGAATCCTCCAGTATTGTTTGTGCGGCTACGTCTTCCTGGAGGGGGCGGCTTTAATCGACGGCCGCCATTGTTTCTGTAACCATCTTGGATATCAACAAGGCACTCTGCTACCAAAAACGTACAATCGATTGTCTATGGTCGTTCTGCGGCGAACTCAAGATAGGCCGCGCGGACACTATAGCCTATTTTGTTTATTACGATTTTTTGTTTGTTTCTGGTGTGTTGGGAAGTTAAGGGTGGGTTTGTTCAAGTTGAATTTTCGGTAATTATACAGTTTAACTGAACCACGAAAAATCACTCAATTCCTTTATACCAACCGACACTGACCGTCATCCTCTTCCCACACACCACATTAAAAAACCGGAGAGAAATGTGTTCTAAGTTGTAAAATAAACATTGAAAACACGTAAAATGTTTTTTTTTTTAAAGAGTCAAGTGAACTTTTTTTGTGGTTGAAGAGAACGAACTAGTTACCTATAGAGATTCTAGAATACCCCCAAAATAACGTCAAGGCCACCCAATGTGCCATGAATATTTATGCTTATTGGGCTACGGGGAACATTAACTTACAACAATGCGCCCCGCATAGCGTTACTAAAGTCAGCGAATTTATACCTATGTTTGTAAAAATCAAGTATGGGTATAACTCTCGCTACACACCGTTTGAACCCTTTTGAACCTCAGTAAGCTACCTAAATACAATCGACAACGCTTGTTATACCTTTACATCGGACGGAGAACAGCGTTACAATTGGGCAACGAAAAAGCACGCCATTGTTTTGGTTTCGACGTCACCAATTCTCGTCTTGGGTAATCTGGTAAGAATTTGTCGTTTTGGTTTAATAATGCCCATTTTAACGTTCAGTAAAGACTATGTGGTCAGATATTCCATAGTTATTCGTTAATTTCGTTAAAACCTTTTTGTTGGCTTCGAAAAACCAAGCGTCGTCTTGCTTCGAGGATTGGTTTGGGAGCAAAGACGTCACCAACTGAATCTCGCTCGTTTATACTTTACCGCGAGAAGTAGCTGTGCTATAGCTTAGACGCGTTTAACTGAGTGAACCGCCCCAATAGAACGGTCGAAGGTCCCTGCGTCAACCAATGAAGTGCTGGCCTGACCTGTCGCACCAGATCATTACAAGAACAATCGGTCGACAGGAATATCGACTGGCTCGGTCACACATCTCACTCTTAAAACTGAAAGTTTTTCCCATTTTCTCACGCACGGCGAATTGATAATTTAATTCTGGCTTACCTCGGCAACACATGTTTAAATCATTAAATAAAGCACCCATTTTAAGTTGGTCATATCATTAATTCAAAAGCGGCTGCATATACCGCAACAGCCGGGGTGGGAGGGAGTTCTTAGCAATTTTCTTATGCAAAAATTTGTTACATTTTGAGAGTTTTAAAAAATTCACAACAGGATGACGCAAAGCAGACGCATGCTTTAATTGGCCGTAATTCGTCCGGTTTCTAATTTATCAAAACAAAGATTTGCTCTGCACAGGATCGAAATGAAGAGCATTTTGAGAACCTAAAAGTTGGAAACCATTTCAAAATTACCTTTTAATTACCCAAAATTCAGGCGGAGCACTCACACGCGTTCTCATACACACTAATTCTGTAATTCTGAACATTATTCAGTACTTACACAAAACTCCTTTACTGATTGTGTATAACTGCAGTAGAGTACACAGAATTTCGTCGGCGACATTTACCATGCCATTTCGCTGAACGAAAATCAGCGTTTGTAAGCCAGTGTGCTCAAAAAATGGGACTGAACAAACTTAGAGTATCTGCGGCCAATCTTGAGTTAGCCCCAGAATGACACAGATACTCAATTGTATGTTTTTGGTAGAAGAGTGCCTTGTTGATATCCGAGATGGTTACAAAAACAATGGCGGCCGTCGACTAAAACCGCCCCTTCCAGAAAGACGTAGCCGATCACAAAATACTTGCAGGACTCAAGATAGGCCGCGGACACTATAAGCATGTGAAGCATGGATATACAATAAACCAAACTGTGTCAACTTGGCTGATGTCACGGCTAATTGCGCAATGGCAAATATGAAAACTACGAATGAGAAAATTTATAGACATAAAATTCTTCCAGGAAAAAAAGGTAGAGGTGACTATAAGTCCGTGTGACCCTTTGTACATTCACAGTCCTATGAAAGTTGTGACATTCACCCAAAACCAAAACTGGTATCACAGAAACCGCCAAGTTTCCAAAAAGGTTGGCCTTTGAAAGTGGTGATATCCTGCAACCAGGGAAAGGCCGGTAAGGTTAATCCTATTAGCCAAGTTAATCGCACCGAATAACACTTTGGACGTTAAATAAATCCTTGAAGGTTGCTACTGCAAGTAGCAATGTTCTAGTTTTCATTTAGCTTTCGAACTATTAGTCGGTGCTATTAGGCTTATTAGGATTAGGATTAGGCTTATAACCTTGGTGGTGTTTCCCTGGTTGAATGATATCACTACTTTCAAAAGCCGACCCTTTTTCGAAACTTGGCGGCTTCTCTTATATATCAGTTTTGCTGTTTCGGATGGATACTGTGTAAACAGTATGTACAGAATTTCGTCGCCGACATTTACCATGCCAGAATTTCACATTTTTCAAGGCCTGCATGGGAAAACGCCCAACTAAATTCCAGCTCTTCCACCTAGCTTACGAACCCTTCCGAAAGCAAGTCGGTGGATTCGGCCGAGACTAACGGGTTAAAGACATCCAACATCCGAGATGTACGAACCGCCTATTTCTCCTCGACATTCATCAAATTATTGGTTGCTTGGAATTCCCAAACAAACTCCATTAGCGGCCAATTACCGGGACAAGTCTTCCAATTATGCGTCAAATCAAATTGGCGTTTGACCGCAAACCCGAGTCGAAGTACAAACAACACCAGTGCTGCATGCGCATGTTTGCAACTGGGAAAGCACAGGCTGGCCTATAAGATTTGTGGAATTTGTGTTTCCGAATGAAATAAGGCAATTTAAAGCCACTAAACCACAATCATCTCCCCCAACCACTCAGACAATCACACTGGTTACACAGTTGCCGTACCCAGTTACATTGTAAAAGACCCGTGTCACTCGTTATCTATATGGCAAAATGCTTCGAAATACCTCAAAGCGAGAGAGGCTGGTGGAGGATGGTTGATTTGTTGTGACAGTTGTGACCACAGGGGGGGGGGGGGGGGCCGGCGGAGTTGTTTCGGAAATGTTTTATGCGAGTAAAAAGCCTTAAGCGCTGATAAACCCGGTGTACGGGAGTGTGTCCTGCGATTTAGTGGTGTGTCGTCCTACTTTATGGAGGCACACCTCTTTGTTCTACTTGTTGCCCGCTAGGGTCGCCCATGTAGCCATGATGTTAGGCCCATCTTTCAGGTGGAGCCACCTGCTTGTAAATAAAGTTATAAATGGCAGTACCGTTCTCGTCCCACGCTGTTCTCTGTGTCACTATACCCTAGTCCTTATTTGAACCACACGTGATTAGGGTGGGGCTCACCCTCCCGCACCGATAGTTTAGCTTAGACTTAGCTAACTTAGCATAGGACATTATGTAACCTCCGTTCTACACATCTAATACATGCAAGAAAAAAAAAAACCTCGTATTTCCTGGCTCATCAGTTATAAATGTCGACCACCTTTCAGGAGGGCAATTTGTTTCACTTTGCAACTAAGCCACTAAATAATTAAATACCAACACTAAGTTAAAATGTGTTATCCTTATGTTTATGAGCGACACCTGAAAGTTTATTAAACCACGCACTTTGCACTTTTGCACTTTGTGAGCCCAATAAGGCCGCTAAAAATTAATTGTGGTTCTCGGGAGCGCGTGCATGGGTTTTTTTCTTGACGCGTGAAACGTTTTTTATGACATTATTTAAAAAAAAATCCGATCACGCATCGGCACTTTCGCCAAACATTTCCTGGAGCCGATGACCACATCAGCTCTCTGCTCCATTCACATGATCGTCTTGAAACGAATCAAACCATACGCAATGGCTGTTTGCCGTGACGTCACCATGAGTTAGCCAATGACGAACGAGAACAACGGCTGTTTGGCCGTCTGATTGGACTAGCCCAGTCATGTGATGTGCACGTCACAGCAAACAGCCATGGCGCATGGTATAAGGGTCGTTCAGAGGCATGTCACAACTAAAAACTTTGATCTAAAAAACGACTTTTATTAAATATGCAATTGTCGCACATTAAAACATAGGTGTTGTACTCCGCACCCAAAAAAATAAGCTACTGATTTCGTTTTGTTTGGTAAAAAAAAAAAAGCCATCTCCAGCACCTGAAAAATCACGGGAAAAAAAACATACAATAACAATACCACCAGCTCGCGTCAATTTTTTTCAGCACCACTCCCGAAAACCACTTAATTAAGTTTTAGCGGCCTCATCAAGTAAAACTAGCAAATGTGTGAAAAAAACAATCCCTTCCTAATATTCCGGTCAAATAGCCTGGAAATTGACCTCAACTGATGTGGAAAACTCAGGAAACTATAATTCAGCTTTTGACGAGCACCCTTTTAGTTTCCCAATTTAAAAAAAAAATGGACTTTTAATCAACAAAAAAGCTCAAAAAGGAGATTTCTTAATTTCCTCTTCTCTGTACCACCATTTAATTCCTTTGGTCCCTTCTCGTAGCTAATTAGGCAAACAAGCGACTTCTAATTAAGCCTAAAATCAATATCCTCTCAAGTCGGGTGAACAAGGGAACAATTTTCCCGAGATAATAACTGAATGAAAGCCGAGCTTGACCCCCTCGATATTGGCTGGATGGCGCCAACACCGCAGCCACCTACACCTCCTTTGCGGCTTGACGTAAACACGGCCAAAATTTAAAATTCTTATTCAAGTGCAGACGTCTGCTTAAAAGGAAACCTGGCATGACAGTTAGGGGATGAGTTAATTTCGTCAACCAAACCGCGATTTACGGTATTTTCGGAAATTATTAAAACCATCGGAATCAAAAAAAGCTTTACCGGTTTTCTGAAATTAGGGTAAATTTGTAATAATAATAATAATACATTTATGGCTGTGCATTTATTGCTGTACATCTTAGTCCTTAAGGACTTGTGGATACATATATATATCAACATTACAATAGTACATCTTGTAGTCCAAAATTATAATAAATATATATATATAACAATATAGCAACAAATTTGAATGTTAAAAACTGTTCTTCGTTGATTAACAAAATCTATTTAAAAATCTTTACACGGAAATTCTTTCAATTTGGGTTTTAACTCTTTAATACTGTTATGTAATAATAACTTGTCGGGAAGATTGTTAAATATGAAGGGTATATAATATGTTTTATTTCTAACTCCATGCTTATTGTTCCATCGTGGTAACTCAAATTTAATGTGTTGTTTTCTCAACCTATCCTGATTAGTTGCTTTTGTTTTTTTGTGTATATTCGAGAAATAGTTTTTTTGAAATTACTATTTGGTCTCTTAATTTCAATATAGTTAGAATTCCCGTTCTTTTATAACATTCAGCTGTGTTATGTTTGCCATTTTCTATTTAAAGTCTTAATAATAATAATAATAATAATAATAATAATAATAATGTTTATTCAGCAATAGTTATAATACACGAAGCCCAACTAGCTTGTTTGTGCACTGAATATAGACATTTTATACATACAATCATTTACAGTAGGTATTATATACAATCTTTTAACAGTATCATATTTCTAAAAAATTACAGTTATTCATGCTTGATTCAGGAGCCAATTTTTAAAAATTAAAAAAAAATATTTCCTCTACTTAATGTCGATCGTATTTCAGATGGCAATTGATTTGGAATCGAAGGTACTAGACATTCAAGGTATCTTCTACCATAGGAAGTTCTCCAGTTTGGAACCTGTAAGTTGCAGATTCCAACCTAGAGACGATGCGGAGAAAGAGATCCACTACTATAAGAGTTGGAAGAAGTAATACAGCATGGTTTAGGTTTGGAAAGATCCACTACTATAAGAGTTGGAAGAAGTAATACAGCATGGATTAGGTTTGGAAAGACTGTAACCATGCTGTAAACCATGCTGTAAACCATGCTGTCTTACTTGTTCCAACTCTTATAGTATAGTGGATCTCTTTCTCCGCATCGTTGACCTTCGTTTATTGGACACATCGAACACCTTTTGCAGTCACAAAAGGCACAAACCCACAACCTTCTCTCTTCTAAAATGAAGACAATACCAAATTGGAATTTCTCGTGATGCAACGTTTGTTTCAGTAAAGCTACTAAAAAAGTCCCCCCCCCCACCCCCACCCCACCCACTCCTACATCCATAAAGCTGTGGGACATCAAATTAACATTTGCATTATGAAGTAATAAAGTTGCAAGAAGGATGTGCCAATAGTAGTGGTTTGGAAAGATTAGGTTGGAAGTGATGGGGAAATTTCAACGTCTTACCCCTAACTTTGAGGTAGGGGGGGGGGGGGCGGACTGTAACTAAAGATGGGTGCATTTCCGGACCAATATTCATAGGACTTTTTACTCCTATTTTTTATCATGGCCAGACTATACCCTGAAGGTTTGGGCAGACCTTTCAGTTACTCCCTACACATGCGAAAGACGCCGAATTTGTAATTTTCCCTTCAGAATTTGGAGAATTTGCAACCGTAACGGAATTAGTACAAAGAATCCAGCTAGCAAAATTGTAAAATTCAAATACATGGTTTTACGATTGCATACAACAGGACTGCTTGTATGCAATTCTAAACCGTATTTGAATTTTACAATTTCGTTAGCTGGATCCTTTGCACCAATTCCTTAACTCTTCGATTACAGCTTGCACTCAAATACTGTACTGTAATAAAATGAATTACATAACTCTCATAAACTTGTTAGTGGTTTACCAACTAGTTAGTGGTAAAGTTTTACCATTAACAAATGTTACGCAATTCATATTAAGAAGGAACATTTTAGCGTTACGAACAATTAAGCGTTCGAAAGTCAAGAGGCTCAAGTATACACGGGAAAAAATACACCGTTTAGATAATAATAATAATATATAATAATAATAATATAATTTACCACCGGTAAGTGGAAGGAGGTCGGAAGGGTTGGGGAACCACTTACACCGTTCCTGACAAGTTATGGTTTTAATGAAAGAACAAAAGAGTTAGGGATAAGCCGGAAGTGGTCGCTTAAGAAATCTGTGCAATGGTTCAGATTCCAACATTCCATATACGAATTTTCCAGATTTTCCAGATTTTCCAGATTTTCCAGATTTTCCAGATCCAGATTTTTTCCATATACGAATTTTTTTTCAAAGACGACACTGGCAGCACATATTAGTGGCTATAACAGAGAGAGGGCAATGGTTATGGCTTCTTACAGATCCGGGTTCAGTCCTGGTATATGTACGGGTTTTCTCTGGTTGTCTTCCGCCCATTGCACAAGGGTTACCTCCGGGTACTCTGGTTTCCTCCCTCCTGCAGCAAAAAAACAATTGATACGACGGTGGTACCTTCCACTTAACATCTGCCGCTTGGACCTTCAAAAAGCTGTAAGCTTACCGATCGACACCTATTATGTGCGCAGCGTAGCAGAGTGCCCTGTTGATGTCCAAAATGATTACAAAAACAATGGCGGCCGTCGATTAATGCCGCTCCCTCCACGAAGACGTAGCCGCTCATAAAATACTTCCGGGACTCAATTGAGTCCTGGAAGTATTTTATGAGCAGCTACGTCTTCCTGGAGGGAGCGGCTTAATCAACGGCCGCCATTGTTTTTGCAATCATTTTGGATATCAACAAGGCACTCTGCTACCAAAAACGTACAATCGATTATCTCTTAGTTCTGCAGCGAACTCAAGATAGGCCGCGCACACTTTAAACTATGGTTTACTTCACAATAATTAGACTGCGCAAGGGGTGTGTTGCTGCTCAAGGAAATAGTCCCGCTGCCCCTGATTCGTGTACCAGCCAGTGCAGTTCTAAATCCGAGGAGAGATCAAGTTGTGGATGAATACACAGAATCTGTGATCAGGCTTCACTGGTAGGGTGGCAAACAGTACTTGTGAAATGCAGGACATTTTATGCTCAAACAGTGTCACCATTATACACTCAGGATAGGAGAGATTATAGACTTCTTTTTTTTTTTTTAGGTTGATGTGGTCCACACTGTTGTGAACCATCATCATTTCAGTTCTGTGGCCGCAAGTTTCTAGCAAGACGTGATTCCAGAATGAGGAAAAGAACTTCTTCGGAGTCGTTGTGAAACTATACTGCAGGTTTTCGCTTCCACTTGAAATTACTTTTAGCTGGAATGAACTTCAGAAGAACATGTGGTTTCTGAACACCTGGAGAGCTGCGAGAGAAGAAAAAAAAACTAGAGATGAGAAAAGAAAATTGGGCTTTTCTCACACCAATAGCGGGCTCCCTTTCCGAATTGTTCCTCTTCTTTTTTTTTCGCTTTTTCTTTTTGGTGAGTTCTGCAACCCGTGCAAATTGCCCTAACAGAGAAATGGACTCCTCCTCTTCCTACTTGTAGGGCACGTTTGTATAACGTCTCGCTACGTAAATTTTTTCGCTTTACTTATGGTTCGTCTTGTTTTATGACGTCATCTGGATGCCACGGGGCGAGTGTGTCTCGTGCATAATTTGGGATGAATTTTTTTTGCGTTTTGAGGTTCAACAACGTGCTATAAACTTATAATTATGTCATTTACTACATATGTATGTTCCATTCCGGAATACGTAGTCCTGTGTGGTCTCCACACCTGATAATAGACATTAAACGGGTTGAATCAGTACCAAAAAAAAACCTTCACGAAGTATCTTCGAGGCTGCTATAATATATACCTTACAGACAACGTCTAAATCGCCTGGGCATTGAATGGCTAGAAGTTCTAAGACATAGGTCAGCTTGTAGTCTAGAACTACGAAGACTTCAAGCAGACCTATGTCTGACTTATTCCATCTAGCAAGGACTCGTTGGTAGTGGATCGGGGCTTTCCTTTAATACTCGCGGTAACAAATACACTAGCGGACATTCGTCTAAATTAACTGCAAAAGGAATTATTTCTTTTCAAAGTATTTCTTTTCAAATCGTGTGGTAAAGCCGTGGAACAGCCTTCCATCTGAATTAATAAATTCGACTCTTGTTGTTTGACGGGCACCCAGCATTAGCCATGGCGCCAGAAGGAGAGAGGGACAATTTTGCTAGGCAAATCCCATCGGAAATTCCTAGGTTCTTTTACATGCCTCAAACGACATGAGCACGAGACATCACGGGTCCCTTCTCTTCTCGAAAATGCCAGGGGTGGTTGAGGCCGGACTCGAACCCGGACCTCTGGCACACGAGACGGTCATGCTAACCTCCAGGCCACCTTGCCCCCCTAGGTAAACTCGACTATGGCCCACAAACTTTTAAGTGTGAATAAAAAAAAATATTAACTCATCTTGGTGTTGTAAACCATAACGTCTACTGTAGGTGTTGTAAATCATAACATGTTGTGACCACAACGTGTTGTAAAAAAGGAGACAAATAGGTGTTGTGATCCATTATCATTGTCATTGTTTTTATGTCATTGTTATTATCATTGTTCTTATCGGTTTTCTTTGTATTTTAAAATTTGCTTGTAAACTTAAGTCTTTTTACGACAGGTGTTAGTTGATGATAACCATCCCTTCCTGATTTCCTATTACCAATTTGCATGGTAATAAATTATATCTGATATGTCTTTTATTAATTAAGGTTATTTTATGTGTACAACTGTGTTTTATAACTAGGACCGTCGTCATTTTCGCTGAGCGGGCTCCGCTTTCTTTGCCGCTTGCTGCTTGTATTTAAAAATTTGCTTTGTAATTTCTAAACAGTAAGAGGCAGCTGCTTTGGAGCCAGAAGAGAATTCAACAATCACCAACAACAATCAATCTTTCAACAATCAATCTTTTAACAATCGGATGCCTTGAACAGTTAAAAACGACTTCACGTCTCGTTGTTGTTTTGATTTTGGCTCTTGCTATTGGTGCATTTTGTCACCCTGATGGTTCGTCAACCCCAAGTCCGATTCCGGATTTTTCTTTTGATAAACCTTGTCCAGCCTCCCGTGCTACTGCATGCAAAGTTTGGTTTGGATAGTCCACGTGGTTTTCTCGTGATGCGCGGTCTAAGATTACATTGGAGTGTCTTCATAGCGGAGCTATACGTTCCAATTAAGCATATTTTAAATTCATTTCGTTGTATTTTATTTTATTTTATTTTATTTTACTGGAATCCCGCACGCAAATTATTATCTGCGGAAGTCGCCCTTTAAAGGCCTCTCCAGACAGAAGAAAATTTCGTGCGAAGCAATGCGCGAC
>JAHWFP010199876.1:142259-175514 GCA_023313725.1 Lithobius niger
ATAGTTCCCGTAATTCATCCACGACTTGATGTTTGAAATTCAATTTCAAGTGAGGCAGTTTCTCATAATTCCTGTCAAAAGAAGGTCTGTGAGTTTACAAGATTTCAAGTGCCTTTATTCAGACTATGGTACTTCAACACTTCAATGGCGTCAGCTTCGAAATTCTGGGGCATGTTTGAGATGGTTGTAAAAAATGTTGTATTAATGTGATGGTGAACATTGGCTTTATCGAGCGAGTCATTCTTAGCGGCACAAATTGAATCAGCCTAGGAACCCCCATGTAATACGCCCAGTGCCCCCTCCCTGAAGCTTGAACCAACAAATTCTTCCTGATCGAGCTAAAAGCATGAAATTTCGTACCCAATTCATAAGTAGTAGTACAAATAGACCCAGCCGTGGAACACCCCCATGAATACCCCCAGGAGCCCCCAGCTCCTCTGCCCCCCCCCCCCCCTCCCTGAAGCTTGACCAACAAATTCTTGCTGATCGAGCTAAAAGCATGAAATTCGTACACAAGTCATTGTAAGCAGTAAAAATCGAACCAACCATGGAACCCCCATGAAATATCCCCAAGGGCCCCTGTGCCCCCTCTCTCAGGCTTCACCAACATCTTCTTGCAAATTTAGCTGAAAACATGAAATTTGGTCACAAGTCATTCCTTAGTAGTACAAATCGAACTACCCACTATAACCCCATGAAATATCTCTCCCAAGAAAGGGTCCCCTGCACCCCCCCCCCCCCAACCACCTCCCAGAGGCTTGACAAACAAATTCTTGTAGATCGAGCTAAAAGCATGAAATTTCGTACCCAAGTCATAGTTAGTAGTACAAATAGACCCAGCCGTGGAGCCCCAGCACCTTCGCCGCTTGTGCCCCATTCCTTAAGCTTGACCAACAAATTCTTGCAAATCAAGCTAAAAGGCATGAAATTTGGTACACACGCAATTTCTGAGCAGTACAAATCGAACCAGCCATGGAACTCCCATGAAACACCCCAAGGGCCGGGTGCCCAGTGCTCCCCTCCCCCTGTGCCCCCTACTTAAGGCTTGACCAACAAAATAATTCTTGAAGATCGAGCTGAAAGCACGAAATTTGGTACACAAGTCATTCTTTCTCGCACAAATTGAATCAGGCAAGGAACCCCGATGAAATACCCCCCCCCCCCCCCCCCCAAGGGCCCCTAATAGCGTCCTGCCTGTGCCCCCTCACTGAGGTTTGACCAACAAATTCTTGCAGATCTAGCTAAAAGCATGAAATTCGCACACAAGTCATAGAAAAAGCGCAAAAAAGGGAGAAATAAATCCTAAGAGAACCGGGGAAGCCCGAAAGAATTCAGTTTGAGTGTAAGGACACGACTTACAAACTATCTTAAAACTAAGCCTGAAGCTGAAGGGTATTCCCGGGCTCCCCCGGTGCTGAAACGACGGCAGTCAACGACGCTAATAACGAGGCTCGTTATCAAGAATTGCGTTTATTATCAACATGCGCGATCATGACTAGCCGTCTTGACGTAGGGGTTCCTAGATACCTATCAGTTTATGTTTAATAGGGATAGTCCGATATTGATATCGGTATCCGTATGATGTATTTATAGGTATTTTTGCAATATCGGTATCGGACCACTATAAGTCTTCCGATACAGATATTCGTTATGCCAAGAAATGCAACACTCTTCCCTGCAAAACTGACACCAAGCACAGCAAAAGCAACAACCAAGTGAGAAAAGCAAAGCCATTTGCTCAGTTTGGAATGAATAAATGCTGCATGATGGTTCTGACGTTGTAAGTTTTACAACAACCAACTAAAATCTAACTGAGAAGATGAATGTACTGAAGCCATATGTAGGAATAAGAGTAAAAATCCTGTTATTGTTGCACCGAACTTTTTGGATCATCTCAACAGTTGGAACCCAAGCAAAACCAGAAACCGAAGTTGCATTCTTTGTATAAATTTAAACTTACAGTCGTGATTTGTTATTATTATTATCGGTATTGACATCTGTATCGGTATCGTAGCGTATCAGATTAGTTAACCCTTCATCGGTATAGTATCGTATCGGTAAAAAGTCATATTGGCCGATCCCTAATGTTTAAGTTAATCCTAAACCCAAAACCGATTGTACTTACACATTCAACGAGACACAAGGTTATAAAATCATGTGGACCCTGAAAATGAACGAGGCTTCAATAAATATTAGGCACTTAAAAAGAATTAAGCAAGGGCCTAAATAGAAAAGGCTTAGGCCTTTATTACGCATCGACTTAACAGCACGTCATTGGTTAGGCTTCGACAGAAAGGCTTACGGCTTCATAATTCCCACGGCTGGAAATTATTCCATGAAAAGAGAGAGTTGATTCCTTTCCAAAGGCTGGAACCCAATTAAGTGGTTTTATTTTTCCATTTGAGTTTTTACATTAAAACTTCGCACATGCACAATGCATCACGAGCACATGCATAACATCTTACCTGTTGCAATACAGAATAAATTGAGAACAACAATGAACCGTACAGAAATAGTATTTAGGACACTACAAATCAATGACATAAGTTGAACTGAGATATCGAAATATGAAACAGACCTTAAGGCTAGAAAACGTACAAGAATTACAGCAAGTCATTGTTATTAGTACAAATCGAACCAGCCATGGAATCCCCATGACCCCTCCCTGAGCCATGGAACTCCAGGCTTGATATTTCAATCTGCTCTGCCTGTAATAGGCCCAACGCCTGTTTCCTAATTCTACAGGGTTCAGACAATTTTGTAATTCTCAATTTCCCTGACATTTCCAGGTTTTCCAGGTGCATCCGATGGCAATTTCCAGGTGTTTACAAGATGTTTAGTTAGGGAAACAGGCAGTAGCTAAGGTTTTTATTATTATTTGTACGAAAATAATCCAAAATCCCAGAAAGTAGCTGTTTAGAGACCAGTCCAGACAGGACTAAACACATTTTCATCATAGATATTGGTACTATGCTAAGATTTTGTTTATTGAAGAAATATCTAAAATTCTTGAATATTTAACGCACACATTAAAATATTTGCTACTAGCCTACGATTGATCTGCCAAGTCAATGGAACTTACAGATTAGACACAGAGGCATTTTTTCAAATTTGCCTGTCTTTTCCCTCATTTTCAACAAATTTCTTGTTTTCCCTGAAATTTCCCTGATATTTTGGCTCTATTTTCATTTTCCCTGAAATTTCCCTGATATTTTGGCTCTATTTTCAATTTCCCCGAGATTTCCAGGTTCTCCAGGTTTTGTCTGAACCCTGTTCTATTGAAACTGAAATCAAAAGTCTAAATAAAACAACAAATTAAAACCACAACTGCTAGAAATCTACAATTGAAATTTTTAAATTTCACTGACCTCACTGCAGAGTGACTCAACTTTTTTTTACGCATTTATTGAAAGTTATTACACAATACTGAACAATTACTGAAGTTTACTAACACGAAAAAAAAAACAGAAAAAAAACACAATAGCGTTAACTGCAGCGGTGCTTGAGCTATCAACGCCATCTGTCGGCAAAGGAGTTAAAACTTCAATCGTGCTTCGCAGCCCGTAAATGGGAATCAAAGGGGTTGATAAAACCGTCGTAACCAAGACGACTGCACAATATGTTTTTATCTCCCTTAATCCATGTAGGACAGACGCTAAGGAATGGCAGTGAAACCAGGCTTAAAGTTACGGCCGTTTTAAAAATTACACCTCGCTTTGAAACGTATCGTCACCATCAACTTTTTACGGGCATGGCGACCACAAAATTGAATCTAATCCCCTGATCTGATGGTGCAAAGCCGTTTAGCAATAACGAACAATGAAGTAAAGGTTGAAGTTGGTAAAATTTACGAGTGAAAGTTAACAGTAAAAAAGTTGATTATGACAACTACATTTACAGACGAAAATTCTACACAACACTACGTGAATAATAGATAGGCGTGAGTATTCAGCGATTAACCGGTGATAATTGCTCGTTTGCGAGAAGGGCGCAGGTCAATATCGAGGAGGTGGGAGAACCCCAAAACCCCGAGACATTGGACTGTGCTGTTTCGACCAAATGAGCTACTATCACCGGTTAACCGACGATTATCACGGATATGTGTTTTAACGGTGTGACGTCAAGCTACCATACTGACTTATTTGAGTTTTCAAAGATTGTTATTCGTAAATTTTATTTGTGAATTATAATGAATTTAAACATTTTTACATACGACTAATGTAATTACTGAACGGAAACTTACGAACTAGAAACTACCTGTATAAAAAAAGTGCAACAGCTACGGGAAGATGTGGTTTTTATTTTTTATTTTCAGGCCTTGTTTTGGAATTCCGTGTTTAAGGTAAGGCCGTATTTTTTCTACTTTACTAGTTTAAATAAGATTAGACAGAATAAAATGCGCTGTGGGTTTGAGTCGTAGTTTAGGTGCATTTAAAAGTGTGGGTAGCCTAAACCATGCGCAATGGCTGTTTGCCGTGACGTCACCATGAGTTAGCCAATGACGAACGAGAACAACGGCTGTTTGGCCGTCTGATTGGACTAGCCCAGTCACGTGATATGCACGTCACAACAACCAGCCATAGCGCGTGGTATACTGTACCGGCGGGACAAAAGGTTGCCGGGTTGGGCTTCGCATATTTTCCGTGTTGGTAAAAAAAAATGTCGCATGTTGCAAATGTGCCCGTTTATGCTGGTTGCAATGGCGTGTACTGGTGGAATTTGTGTTGTGTACGGTAGTTATGAAAAGTCGATCATTATATGTCACATGCCGGTGGAGTAGGGGGTTGTATAGACCCCGTAGAAAGTGTTGAGATTATCCGATTATCAAAACGGTGTGGGGTTATCAAAATTAACCCACGGTGACGTTTGTGGGTTTTCAGATTAATCTTATATAACAACTAGATTTTTAACACGGGGATGTGTTAGTGTCATGTCACCACGGCGCATTAACGCTCAAATGGGCAACAAATAAACATAGACAAATGAGAAATAATCAAGTTTTGTTTAAAGATAAAAGGCTGAACGATCTTGCACTTTTCGGCTCGTCCTAAAAGATTATTTTTGAAGTGTTCGTTAGTAATTTTCTCTGTAGCGTCCTATTCAGGTGCTCGATTTCGGTTCGTGTGAAAGTGCGTTGATAAAGTTTTAAAAATGTAGCGAATATTTAGTTTTGACTTTCTGTGGCCAGGGTTTATCCCCGTTTCGCCAAATCCCGTATCGCCGATTCACATTTCGCCGGCAATTTTTTCCCATTTCGCCGAAAATTAAGCTCTGATTAAAATTCGGCGAAAGAGGAATTCCCGTGTCGCCGAATTCTGTTTCGCCGAATCAAATTATTCTTTAAGAATTTGACGTTGGCGAAGTTAAAGATGCATTTCTAATTGGAAGGAATTTGTGATCAGTTGCGCGGTTTCTGGTGTTGTATGTTTAGCCACAGCGAATGCGCCAGTGCGAGTGAGGCACGTAATTTGGAAAACAACTATTCGGCGAAACGGGAATTCTCATTTCGCCGAAAATTAAGACACTGATTAAAATTCGACGAATCGGCGGGGGATCGGCGGACGGGATTCGGCGAAACGGTCAAACACCGTGGGCGGGGATGTGATAGGAGCATTCTGATCTCCTGCCGCCTACTCTCCCCACATGATAGGAATTTTTACCGAAGAACGACGAAACGTCAGCGCATGGTGCTACTCGAAAAACGTGGGACAAAAATAGTACCTGCTTTTCTTTTATTATGTGGGATAAGACGCAGTGGCGTAAATAAATATTTTTTCTGGGGGGGGCAATTAACCATTTTTACGCCCCTTCAGCCAGTAGCATGCACAAGAATGACTCCAGATTTGGGGCATGTTTTAAAAAACTTAGCGGATACGTTTGTTCTTTGTTACATAAATGTTTTTCTTACTGGAGTTGGCTTCAGCCCATAAGCTCTGGCGGTGGCGAGTAAGATTAATAATCCACCCAAAACCAAAACTGGTAAGAGAAGCCGCCAAGTTTGCAAAAAGGGTCGGCCTTTCAAAGTAGTGATATCCTTCAACCAGGGAAAGGCCGCCAAGGTTAATCCTATTAGCCAAGTTAATCGCACCGAATAATACTTTGGACGTTAAATGAAAACTTGAAGAATGTTACCGCTAGTAGCAATCTTCTAGTTTTCATTTAACCTTCGAACTATTAGTAGGTGCGATTAACTTGGCTAATAGGATTAACCTTGGCGGCCTTTCCCTGGTTGAATGATATCACTACTTTGAAAGGCCGACCCTTTTTGTAAACTTGACGGCTTCTCTTACCAGTTTTGGTTTTGGGTGGATATCACGACTTTCATAGGCCTGTGAATGACCAAAAATTCCACGGTGTAATTGTCACCCCTACCTTTTTTGTGTGGAGGTATTTTATTGTATGAGTGTTCTCATTCATAAATTTCACATTTGCTATTGTCATTCCAAATAAATTAATAACAAGCGTAACAGTATACTCCTTGCAAGGACCTAATCAATTGCTATGGAGCGGTAGCAATCTTCAAGTTTTCATTTAACGTCCAAAGTATTATTCCGTGCGATTAACTTGGCTAATAGGATTAACCTTGGCGTTCTTTCCCTGGTTGAATGATATCACTACTTTGAAAGGCCGACCCTTCTTGGAAACTTAGCAGCTGCTCTTATACCAGTTTTGGTTTTGGGTGGTTTTGGTTTTGGGAGGCAACTTTTTCTCCATAAAGAACACGTTCCCACCTGTGCTGACGGTGTGCATTTTGTTTCCTAATCTTCTTTCCAGCAAAATTGTCCCTTTTATCGTGGTGGGGCAGATAATTCAGTTTGGATTCGTGTACCGTAAAAAAAAAAGACCAAACCTTTGCAATAAAAGATAAAGATATTCTGTCTCTTAGTGAACCACCTATTTTCAAAAACAGTGCATTCTGACAATATAAGTACTGAAACGATAAGCGTGCAACACTTAAGCATGTTATAATCTACTGTTGAATGACAATACAAACAATGGTTACAACAATAATTTTGCACTTACGAGCCACTTCAGCGCCACGTGCTTCTAGCTGCAACCCCCATTTTAGTAAAAGGCACTTCCCCATATGACGCTTTACCTGTCTGCCGAAATTTAGATCTGGCAACTTTCCCTAATGAGCTGTAGACGTGTCGTTATACCCTATGAGAATTAACATGGGAGCCTGCGGACTAGTTACTAGTTACTAGTCACTAGTTACTAGTTACCAGTAACACAAATCAACGTTATTGAGGACACTTTTTCTCCATGAAGGACACGTTCCCTCATTTTCGTGTTGACGTTTTCTTTGTTACTGGACCGAAGACACCCGATTCAAACGATTTGCAAAGATTTCTACCGCATGGGGAATTTACACCAGTATGCTGAAATCACGTATACGTTGGTTTCAGTTAAAAGACACGGTCTGCTAGTGAGCCGCCATCTGACAACAATAACACTCTAACAATTACGCTCTGACAATTAAGCTCCAACAACAATAAAACGTCTACTTGGCGGCGACACACTAGCGTGTGTCTAGATACGCAGTTAAGAAAACAAATTGCGTTGATAATGCTGTTGCTAAAAAACGTACGTCCACTTCATTGTCCAAAAACAATAAAATTATAAAACCAGAGGACAAACACTTACGCGTGTAATTTAAACAGTATAAACACTATGCTTAGTGGGTCCACAATACAGGCCGTGCTACGTAGCAAGCCTCAATCCCTCAACTAAGAAAAATGGATTTCCCATTGAGACTGGCGACTGGTGAGCTCAAAGACGGTGAGCTGGTTGAAAAGTTTTGATGGGTTTATATAATGAGTGACGCAGGATGCCTGCTCCCTCATTTTATTGTTCTTGAACTTTGGTATTATTGATAATTTGTTGCAATCAATTTACCTTTACTGTACGAATATTTTTCTTGGGTTGCTTAATGGGGAAAAAAAAGGTTCTGAAGAAAATAAAGAAACTGATTTTTCCTATGACTTTTACGCCCCCTCGGCTCATTCTTGGGGGGGCACTTGCCCCCCCTGCCCCCCCCCGTTATTTACGCCACTGATAAGACGGGAAAATCTAATCAGTCTCTCCAAGCCAGCATAACCAGGGTGTTTCAAACATACTAGAAACAATGAATTCCAAACCTCCACAATCAGCATTCCATCCAGCGCTTTACTTGGCCGACACCGGTAAAGCCAACATGGCGCCAACCAACTTCCCGTTCTCGTCTGAATGAGATTCGCGAGAGGCCAATCCTACAACCGGTTATGTATTTATCTTATTTTACAAAATTATTGTAAGCCCCTACAAAGAGCATAACAGCAATTTCAGATTAAAACAACAATTTTTAAAACAGAAGAAAAATGGCGGCGCTTACGGTGTCCACCGTTCTAGCCTCTGCTCCCGTCTAAATGAGATTTGTGAGATACACATCCTACAATTCGTCATCACTCCTGTAGTGTGCTACACAGATTAAAGAACTTTACCCCACACAGATACGACACTACGCGGCAAAGTTAAGCCTAATTTTTTTTTTTTGCTGAGCCATACTTCGCCGTTGATTCGCCAGTAGGCGCAGAGATCGCCCGCGAGGAGCGTGGTATAATTATAAAGTCCGCCATAATAAATGCGCATGCATGCGCAGTGGGACCGCGAGTAGCCACGTCGGCACGTTTACAGAACAAATCAAACAAGCTAACGTTTATGATACAGTTCAAGTCCGAGTTGTGAAATTTTTTTTCCTTCTTTCTCAGACTAGTGTGTTCCAATAAAGACAATTTTAAATGCTGACGTTTTGATAATTTAACGCTTTACCTTCTGATTTTTTATTTATTTAGTTTCTTTTCGGCGTTTCAATTTCACTCTGCTAGTGACATCTGGCGAATAAAGTGCGAGGTGTTACGTTATCACCCCGACACGTTGCCGAAACGAGGCTTCAAATGCGCTAGATGTGCTACATGTGTCGTATCTGTAGGGTAGTGTGCTTTAATCTGTGGTGTGCAACGAAGACAACGCGTATATTACAGGTAAGTTGCCACAAATGTGCATATCTTAAAAACGATACAAACATCAATTTATAAAATCGAAATGACATTGGAAACTTAGTTCAAACTTTTGCCTGTGCTAGGATAAATTTTGCAAACAGTATCACAGTTTAACTATAACACTATTTTACCACTCGTCGGACTTAAGTTTCCCCAACATTTTTGAGTTACTGCGACTGAATTTGCTCACCATGTTCAGTCTTTATGGCGGCTGCCATCCCATAATCTCAAAGCGGACGTATCACAGATGGCTGCGCCTTAAATCGTCCATCTGCTTTTTCGGTAAACGCAGTTTACCATATATCGTCCTACGCAACACATCGCGCCGAACAAGCAACCCAGGGACCTTCTACTACTTGGTCAGTCCACTCAATTGAACGCGTCTGAGCTATGACAGAGCTATTTCAAATTGTAAATTGTACAGTGCCACGGATGAGATTGCCCAAGATGCCGCAGTTGGTGACGTCTTTGCTCCCAAACCAATCCTCGAGCAGACGAAGTTTTAAAAAGAAGCTATACTTTAGGTCTTGTGACTCTTCAACACAAACCTTTCAGCAAATGGCGTGGCAACAAGAAACCAGAACGCATTACAATCATTACATTCGCACGAACGTTAAAAGCAATCATGCCATTTTTCGCAGACCAGTCGCTTGGAAAAAGCCAAAAACCAGACGTTACAATCATTACAGCTGAACGAGCGTAAAAACAAGTCGTCTTGCCATTTTTCAATAAGCCGGTTATTTGGATGAAAGCCCACATTTCGAACAAGCCCCGGCAAACGGAAAAAGAATACTAAAAAAAGAAATGTGTATGTATGTATATATCCATATAGCAAACGTAAGGGCAAGGCAACTGGTTCGGCCAAACATGCCTCTAAAAAGGTTTAAAAAAATACGTTTCGTTCGGTGTATAGCCATGATGTACAATAATAAACAGCCAAACGCAGAGGTCCCCCAACCTTTTCAATCTGAGGGTCATGGAGGTATAGTTGCTTATACTTTAAGATACCGGATTTTTCCCCGACTAGTCCTATGGGACTAAGTAGGGTTTCCCACCACAGGGGTAGTGAGAATTGACCTCCCCCCAAATCCAGTACAAAATACCGATTGTGTTGCGTTTTGGTATATTGAAGCTGCTCCTCACTGAACCCCCTACCACTCTCTATAACACCACTGGCAGTTGGGATCCTATGATTCTCCTTGCTTGCCATTTTATCGACGCACGTAAAGTGGAAACTCCAAAACGAAACAGTGCGTCAGTCATTTTGAAGTCGAGATTTTACTAGTTTCACAAAAGTAATCTTCTCTTCGCTCAGGTTAAGGGAAACGTTCAAGTACTAAGTCATGAAGAAACTGGCCATTTTTAACCCGTTCCCCCCTCGTCATCAATTGCTCAACCACCCCCCCCCTTCCCAGTATTACGTTACTTCTAACTTTACCCCCTCCCCCTTTGAGGTTCTATCGACAGTTTTTTCGAGGACTTTTTTTTTGCGTATTTCTGCCCTTCAGAATCAAGACATGCGCTAGTAGGGCGGGCGCCAACATGATAAACGATAACACCTATCCAGATAATATGAGCATGGCGACCACTAGACACGTTGTGTCTTTCCAGCTAAGGTAGTTTGGCTGTTTTCAGCTATCTGAGAATAAATAACAGCGACAGAAAAGGATGAAACTTGTTTGATCGGAAAACTTTGGTCGCCTGACAACATAAAGGTCACTGTTAGTGACACAGCCTAACGTTTTCTTCTTGAAAAAACGACGTGAATAACGTTGATATTTGCCTAATTACTGACTACTGGTTACCAGTAACGCTTTTTTTGTATCACAAAAATTAATTCTCCATGCGGTGAATAAAGCTGGTTCTTAGCTCATTTTACAGGTGCTACACGGGGATGTGCCCTTTTCATAAGCCCTCTTCTAATTGGTTAAGTAGTTCAGGGGTTAGCGACCTCTAAACGACCAAATTGATTGTTTTTCATCGTTTTAAACATTTTTATTATGCACTAATGCCAAACTGAACATTAAATAAATCCGTACGTCTGCAGTACTAATGAAAAATACTAATCACGTGAAAAAAAGTGGCAGGTGTCCTCGAAATGTAACGAAAGCCAACCAAAAAAAAAATAAAAATGTACCAGAAAACTATAAATTGGTGTTTCCATCTAATAATTACTAAGAAAAAAATGGATTTCAACCAATTTGGACCAAAAATATCCGATATCTACCCCAAAACAAAACTTGTTAAAGATTCCCGCCAAGCTTTTTGGCCGTGTGAAGTTGTGATAATAAACGCCAAGCCAATCCCACCGTCTAAGACTTCTAACGTTAAATAAAATAATTGCAAATTGCGCAGTAAGCACATTTTCGTATATTTCATTTAACCTTCGAACTATACTCGGTGGGCTTAGCTTGGCGTTTGATATCACGACTTCACATGGCCGAAAAGCTTGGCGGGAATCCTCAATAAATTTTGTTTTGGGGTAGATTACTACTTACTAGAAACGCTTTTCTTGTATCACGAAAATATATTCTTCCATGCGGTGAATAAACCTGGTTCTTAGCTCATTTTAGAGGAATTGCTCTGGAGATGTGCCCTATTCATAAATAAGGGCTCTTCTAATTGGTCAAGTGGTTCAGGGATTAGGGACCTCTAAACGGCCAAATTGATTATTTAACATCGTTTTAAACATTGCTATTAAGCAACAACGCCAAACTGAACATTAAATAAATCCGTGCGTTTGCAAGGAGATAATAAGAAATTGTAATCATTTTTTAAAAAATGGTGATTGCTGTCCTCAAAATGCAACGAAAGCCAACAAAAAAGAGATAAGGACCAGAAAACTAGATTGTTGTTTACATCTCATAATTTTAAGGAAAAAAATGTATTTCATCAATTTGGAACAAAAATATCTGATATCTATACCGCAAAACAAAACTTGTTAAGGATTCCCGCCAACCTTTCGGCCGTGTGAAGTCATGATATCAAACGCCAAGCTAATCACACCGATTAAGACTTCGAACGTTAAATGAAATAATCAGGGTGCCTTTGTGCCCGGTGCGTAATTATCCGGTGCCTACGTAGCCACGTATCCCGTTGGAGGACTCTTAGCATTACGGCTACATCGAACGAAAATTGAATTTTTTCCTAAGGTTTTTTTTTTAACAATTTCGAAAAATAGGCTCCACTTTTTCGGAAACGAAGTCACGGGAATTGGATTTTGGATCCAGAACAGCGATCCCTTGCTCCGGTAATACTTTATTGATTAATTTTTTTAACGTTTATTCTTTCTTTCATTCTCCTGAAGTTTAATCCTCTCCGGGCTTTTCAATTTTGTTCAGAAACTCTTTTTTTTTCCTGTTCGCACATAACGGAACGTTCATTGGACTGGTATGTAATCCATTTAGAGTTCTACACTTTTCGTTTTGAACGTCATTACAGTTGGTTGGTACTACATCACCGAAAAAACACAGCACAACGATGTTCTTGAAGCTTTTTTTTTCTAAACCGACCGAGACCGAACCCAGCCTCTAACGGAACGGAACCGTGAAACAATATGACGAATGATTTTTGATTTTTTTTTCTACTACACCCCCCCCCCCCCCTCGCGGGTGATGCAGGATTAACGGCTGCCTGGAAGTCTTCAAGAGAAGTTGGAATATCTCGGTAGCAAGCAAGATGGCGTAGCTTTACTTGCCGTCGATTTCCCCATGCTTCTTTTATTTATTTATTTTTTTTTGTTTCTTTGCGCCTTAATTCATCTGAAGGACCCAATACTCCGTGGATGAACAAGGAATACATGAAAAGAAGGGCACGTCAACACATTGGTCTTGGTTGAAGTTCATCCATACACGGTAGTATTTCGAGCTAAGTAACTTATAGTGTCCGTGGCCTATCTTCAGTTCGCCCCAGAACGAATACAGATAATCGATTGCATGCTTTCGATAGCAGAGCACCTTGTTGATATCCTAGATGGTTACAAAAACAATGGCGCCCCGTCGACTAAAACCGCTCCCTCCAGGAAGATGTAGCCGCTCATAAAATACCTGTAGGACTCAAGATAACGCTGCGCGCACAATAACAGCATTGTTCTAAAGCCTTCAACGGTTAATTTACGGCATGGGAAGGGTTTTTTTTTCTTTTTCATTCATTCCTCTCTGTTCATTTATTTTTTCATTTTTGTGGAGTTGAAGCCGGGAATGGCCTAAGCATGGTGGTTTCCCGCTTCGCAGAATTCCGTTTTAAAATCCAGTTTCAAAGAAAATAAAAAGGATTAGGATTCTTCTGCGACACGGGAATTCCCTGTTTTGTAGAATCCCATTTGGCCGAATCAAAATATTCCTCAAAGATTTAACATTGAAGTAGTTATAAAGATACATTTCTAAATTGGAAGGAATTTGTGATTAGTTACGGTTTCTGATGTTATATATGTTTAGCCGCCACGAGCGCAGCAGCGATCTTAATCCGTTTTATTTTCTGAGCATCTCAGTGGATATTTGCTCTTCAGTTCATGTGAGAAACTCTACAGTATGTGTCAGAAGTCCTGAACCAGTGTAGGCCTATACAATGTAGGCCTATACGATGTACGCCTATACCATATTAGGCCTAAGGTGTACAAATCGGCAAGCTATGAGCGAAATATGCACCTAATGGGAGTAGCAAATGTCTTAGGCGTTTACTGGCAGCAAACCCAGGACTCGAACCCACGACTTTGCTCTGGGTGTAGTATAGGCCTATAATGGTATAGGCCTTCCTGGTTCAGGACTACTGAGACATTGTATATTTGTGCTCTTGTTTTCTTGGGACACTCCCTGTGGTTCTTTTTTGCCGAATTTGGCGATGGTCTGATAGCTTTATGCTACTCCTGTTACTTTAAGCGGATTGTGAGCATAAAACAATTACTTGCCGTCTTTCATTGGTCCCCTTATATTGTTGTCGGTCAGTCGGTTTGTCGGTCAGTCGGTTTGCCGATCTTTGCTGCTTTTCCCGCCTTGCCTACCTAGACTTGATATAACAATGTCATAGTGCGGTGAATATGATACGCTGCTTTTGTTCCTTCTCTACTTACTTCTGTAACGGCGTGGTTGCTCCACCGCGACCCGTACAGACTTACAGGTTGTATTTTCGTGTGATGAGGCTCTACTTCGGGCCGGCGCCATGTTGGCTATAGGCTTATCCTTTCCGAAATTCTAGGGGACTGATGTAACAAACCGGAAATGACGTGGGACAATGATACCAAACGGTAATTATCTACACGAGTGTAAACGGGTCATGATTAGCAATATACCCGAGTTATAGAAAGAACATAGTCCCTTTGCATAACTTGCCTAAGCCTTCTGCACATTTAACCCGTTAACCACACCTGTTTGGCCTGTTGTTCAATGTTTAGTTTAATGCCGGGCCCGAAGAGAGCGAGGAGGGTCAAGTCGGATGAATAAACCCATGTGTGCGAGTAAATGGGCGTCAGCCCATTTTGAGTGTCGAGTCACAAGTCTTGTTCGTATGACGATCAAGATCAGTATGCACGGCCCCAACCTCAATCCCTCAAGCTTAAGAGTACCGTCACTCCGGGAATGGTGTCCTTATATCAGTGACACAGCGCATATCCCTTAATTCGAACTAGGAAACCTCCAATCCAGATTAGCGCTTAAAAGAGAATCCAGAATTGCAAGTACATAGCAAGCAATAGAGTCCAGAATTGCAAGTACATATCAAGCAATAGAGTCCATAATTGCTTCAAAAGCCTGGCAATGCCTCACATTATCTTGACTGGTGGGATCAGCAGAGACTTTTCCCTAGGGTCCCAGTTCAGAAGTTCGAAAAATTATCCGATAATACCGCATATGGGCGATTATAGGTTACTAGAGGAAGCCCGTGCTATGCACGGGGCCGGTCATGAATGAAGTTTACGGACACATTTCCCGGGACATTTTTCCGGCACTCTTCCCGACGACTTGTCATATCGATCGACCACTCATGCCTGCCTCTTGTTTACATGCAGGTAGAATGGGAGAGCGCATTTGCAATGCGGGCGCGAGGAGGGGAGAAGTGATTGTTCGGCCCGACGACTTGTCAGATTAAACCTTTATTAAGTTGATCGACCACTCATGCCTGCCTCCTGTTCCCATGCAGGTAGAGTGGGGAGAGTACATTTTCAATGCGGACGCGAGGAGGGGAGAAGTGGTTTTCCTTTTGGCCTTCCTTTTAGCCGGCCTCCAGGATTATTATATAAACTAGAGGAAACCTGTGCTTTGCACGGGGCCGGTCATGAATTAAGTTTACGGACACATTTCCCGGGACATTTTCCCCGGCACTGTTCCCGACGACGTGTCGGATTGATCGCCTACTCATGCCTGCCTCCTCTTTCAATGCAGGTAGAGTGGGAGAACGCATTTGGACTGCGGGCGCGAAGAGGGGAGAAGTGATTGTTCGGCCACTCATGCCTGCCTCCTGTTTCCATGCACATAGAGTGGGAGAGTGCATTTTCAATGCGGGCGCGAGGAGGGGAGAAGTGGTTTTCCTTTAGGCTTTCCTTTTAGCCAGCCTCCCATATTATAATAAAGATATACCCCAAATTCTCAAACCGAATTCCACCCGGCATGCTTCTATGAAATCGATAATTTGTGTGTTTTGGCACGAAACTCCTTTCCAGATTGAATTAAATTTTTAATTTTTTTTAATTTAATTTTATTAATTTAATTTTAATTTAATCTTAATTTATATGTAAATTTGTTGGAAAGGAGTTGGGTGCTAATACGCACAAATTATACATTTTATTTTGTAGGAGCACGAGTGGGATTCGGTTTGAGAATTTTTGTTTTTCTTTCCGCAAAACGATTCTCCGAAGTAATTTCGTTTTACGGTTTCGTTTTCGATTCATCGTGGTCTTTTCAGTGTAACTCGGTTTCGCTTTCGATTCGCCCTGGTCCTTTCAGTGTAAGTTAGCATGTCGGTCGTTTTTTAGGAAAGAAAAAGAAAATTCTCAGTGGAATTACACGCTCACTTCGAACAACCAGACTGTGATATAGAATTACGACGCTTAGTCTACAAAAGGCGTACAATTAGTGTGAATTTCCACTAAAAGTCAATACTATTTTATCTTCCCACTAACTCAAGCCAATTCTCTTATAATTTACGATTAGTGTCGTCTCATTACAAACTTGGTCTCCATTTACATCGGACAAGAAACAAGCATAAACTCCTAAGCACTGTCTGCCTGCCGAACATCACCTAAATTTTCCTATCATTAAAGCTAGTGGAGTACGTATCGAGCACGGAGGGGAGTCCCCGTTTAGAGATTACTTACGCCTGGCGTTTAGTGCGTGTTGACGTTTTGGACACCGCCGACGTTGGACGTCAGAGTTGACGTTCAAGTGATCGTGAATCTTGCAGAAAGCAATTAAAAGCCGGTACTTAAGTGCAGGTCTTACGGCTTGCTAATGGGTCGTTTAGCCGTAGGCCATTTTTTTCCCTCTGAAGGGTTATCAAACCCACATTAAAATAAAACCCAACTGGGTATGTGTATTTGCTAGAGTAACCCGCGGCGATTTTAACAGACGCGCCTGACGAATGTTCGGCGTTGTTTTCAAATTCGTTTTAAAGCCTTTAATGGAGTCGAGGTCGTTGTACTGCTAAGCTTTTATATATAACTTTTCACTTATAACGAGTTCGCGGTGCCAAAATAAACAAACAAACAAACAAACAAAATGAGTCTAAAAGTTTTTTTTTGGTTTGTTTTACTTGGCACCACGAACTCGGCATAAGTGAAAAGTTATATCCACCCAAAACCAAAACTAATAGACGAGAAGCCGCCAAGTTTCAAAAAAGGGTCATCAGCCTTTAAAGGTAGTGATATCATTCAACAAGGGAAAGGTCGCCAAGGGGGCGTCGGACGAACGTCTAACTGGAAAATCGTCTAATGGGATAATTGTCTAATATCTGCATAAATAAAAAATCTGGAAAAATCATCTAAACAGAATATCGTATACTGGAAAATCATCTAAACGGAATATCGTATAATGGATAATCGTATAATGGATAAAGGTCTAACTGGATAAACGTTTAACTGCGGTTTCTAATGTTATATGTATAGCCGCAGCGAGCGCGGTAGTGCGAGCGAGGCAGGGACGTTAGACGATTTTCCATTATACGAATTTCCTGTTAGACGTTTCCAGTTCGACGATTTTCCATTATACGAATTTCCTGTTAGAGGACTTTCCGTTATACTGTTATACGGTATACGTTCTTCCAACTATGCGATTTTCCAGTTAGACGATTGTCCCTCGCCCCGTCGCCAAGGTTAATCCTAGTGGCCAACTTAATAGCAGCGACTAATAGTTCTCAAGTTAAATGAAAACAGGAACATTGCTAGTTGCGGTAGCAATCTTCAAGTTTTCATTCGTCCAACGTATTATTCAGTGCTATTAACTTGGCTAATAGTGTGGGAGGTGACATAATAACGGTTGCCTAGCAAATAGCTTTCGGCGAGCGAGAAGGTCTCGTTGCATAAACGAGCCCTAACTTAATGAAATAATAACACTGGATTATCGCGTTTAACCGCTACAGAGAAGAACACGCAACCGTAAAAACAAAAATTTCGTCAACGACACACTTTAGCTTAATTTAAAATAATCTCGACACCGTGTTGCATGGGTGAACAGACTTACTCTCGAACCAAATTCTTCGATTGTTGCTATACTTGAAAAATTAAAATGGCAGGTAAAGAAATAGGCCTAAAATCACACACGCAGGTCTACACACTGTGTTGCATAAATGAATTGGCCTATACTGTCGAATCCAATTCTCCGTTAGCTGCAACTTACGAAATTAAAATGGCAGGTAAAAACTAGACCTAAAAGCTGACAATTGCGCCTAAAATCTAAAATAGGCCTAAAAATAACACCTTTAACCGGCAATTGCGATAGTTACTGCTGTTAGATTATAATGATATTATGATAGACATCGCTGTTGCAGTGTGTGGTATTATGTGTGTGCCGCAACGTTTTCGAAAGTGGCGGAAAAGGCAGTCGCTGCAGCCGCTTGTTTGTTTTTTTTTTTGGGGGGGGGGGGTTCCTCACCTTCACCCCTATACCGGATGAACGAACTTTCAGTACCCTTTATCTACTAGTTTCATCTCACGAGTTACGACAGAAACAACTTTGCAAGTCTCATGTCTGGACTCTATGCACGCAACTGATTGTAAAGCATCCTATACATCTTGTGAAGTATATCACATCATTACAACATTTTCATCCCACTATTCAAAATTTCGGAGAAAAAAGAATTAAGGCATCACAAATCCTTAGTCGTCAATCTCTACTCCCACGTGCGCGTTTCACTAATGCACCAAGCAAGCACAACCAGATAGATATGCAGCCAGCCCTCAGGAATGTAACGAAGGCTAAGTGAAAACGTCAAGACACGCCGCTATAATTTATTTTATGGCGGACCACGAAATCGCCACCATATATCAAAATGTTTACAATGCCTCATTTTTGTCCTTCTTCCGCGTTTGGCGTGCACACTTGCTTCCAGTCAGAAGCCACACGGCGTCAGATCCGTGAACGAAAAATGAAATCGAGAGCAGACCATTTGCTAAATCCAAAATGTCAACCGAAACAGTAACAAGTTTATCCACTAAAGAACTGTTTCATGGCACTCTTATATAGTTTTCTCACTAAATTTTCACTGCACAAGTTCAGCCAAACTTTACTAATTTATAAACTTGTCACCTCAGGGGATAAAAGCAGGAAAATAAAAGGCATTTATTATAAAATTTAAAAAATGTAAAAAGGGTAATTGTTTGGAAACCTTACTTTTCACGCTAGCAACTTAATTCACCTATACCTATCGATTCCTTTAGTCGTTAGGGTTCCGAAAATCATAACGAAAACGTGCGCAAACGTTTTTTTTATTGAAAAAAAAAATTATTAAAAGACGCTAAAACGCTACGCACAACAAGCTAGAAGAGGCAGGGCAGCCATTCTACGCGATGATTCCGTAACGAGAAAAGCTGATTTCGACCAGAACGTTACTAAACGAAAATTATCTCTTTCCTATGTAGACGGTGATATTTGTGGCCGGATTTACATTCCGCAGGGGCGCGCTTCGCGCGCATTATCATATACATCAAGAATAGGTGTAATCAGAAATAGTATGAAGCAAGCATTTGTGAAACAAGGAACAAATTATGCTACTTCCTTGTTTCGCAAATGCTTGCGTCATAGTTTTTCTGATTACGCCAATTCTCGATGTATATAATATGCGGTCTGTGATTCCGGCCGCAAATATCGATATACACCAACCAATTTTTCGTCTGTTTCAGCCATTTCGTCTGATACCGGGAACGAGATAATTTCCGTATACGCAGGGGCGCGGAATCAGGTTTTCTTGTTGCCCCTCCACCTCGCAGCATCGCGATGGTGGAACGGCAGTTGAGCGTAGCATTTTAGCGTGTTTTAATAATTTTGTTTAAATAAAAAAAAAAGCGTTGGCGCACGTTTTCGTTACGATTTTCGGAACCCAAACGACGAAAGGAATCGATAGGTAGGTGAATTAAGTCGATAGCGTGAAAAGTAAGGTTTTCAAACAATTACCATAAAAAGTAGTCAAGTTTTAAATGAATTAGTTTTGAAAATGGGGTGTTTTATACGGCTCCGAGGGACTTACGGCAACCCCCCCCCCCCCTTTGTACACCCCTTAGCTCGGACCCCACTTTCTCAGGCCTCATTGTGAATTCCAATTTTTTTTGCCCCCACTCCAACAAAATGCCTGGATGCGCCACTATCCAGAGGAGTTGTTTTGCAGTCCCATGTGTATACACAAGTTGGCAACACGGTTCGATCTCATAATCTCGCATCCTGTTGGCTACGAGACCACAACCCTGACCACTCGACCGTGCTTGGCTTGCTTCGCTCGCGTTCGCAGTGGCAAAACCACCTACAGTAAAGGCCGTATCAGATCACACCAAAAAAGGCGACTAATTTCAACCATTGACATAGACGCAAGAGCAAGTTTGCTAGGTGCTGTCATCTCTACACCAAGCGGCAAAAATTCAACATAACCAGCGAGGGTTCCAAATTCCGCCAATCGATGGCGCCACTTGGCAAACTTGTCGCGTTGGTATTTGTGCCGCCCTCTAGCGGAGCATTGTGGAAGGCAAAGCTGATACGGCCTTTACCAGCAGCTAGGTGGCTTTGGCAGTGGCGGCGGATATTTCTAGGGCAATATTTCGAGCCGCCGGTATTATAGGAGCGCCGATATTTCGAGGGCAATAGCAACTTCGACAATTTTAGGCGGAAATGCTAAAAACCAATTTTAAGCAGTAAAAGTGTTATTTTACATGAATTTACGCGTCCTTAACACGCAATCACTATTTCTCACACAGTTCTCCTGGACGGGTGCACACAATTCCCGTTATTTTTTATGTGTAATCAGCTAGTAGATCCATGATAAAGGCTTAAGGGCGCGTTTACGCAGCAACTCGCCTTTGCATTCTCGCTGCTATAACTCAATCGCGATGGCAAAGGTGACATTGCCATGGTAACAACGCTAAACGGATTAGCTAAATCCGACATCGTTTGAGTAAATACTTGCAGTCTTATAATCCGTGCCAATAATATAAAGAATTCCTCATGACGAAACAATTTTCCCAAACGCTTCAGAGCTCACGTTATTTGCCGTTTTCGTTGCGAGGCTGCAGACATAAAACCGCCGCCATGTTGGAATTTCAGGTGATTTCTAGCTTCTAGCTGCGAGAATGTAAAAGCGAGTGGTTGCATAAACGTGCCCTAACGAATCTTAGCTATTTTTTAGTGCACGATTTCCGCTGTTGTGCTATTCGTAGAGAGAATAAGGGAGGTCGCGGCGGCCAACGAGGATGCTTACGGTGTATGTAGCAACGCGCACTTGGCCGCAGCGGCCAGCCTGTCGCAGCGGCCACTGGGATCCCGGGCGGCGTGGCAGGCAGCCACAGGGCGACCGTACTTGCTCCGTGTTCACTTTTTTACAACGTGGTCGAGAATTGTCGATGAAAAAAGTACGTGGCCGCGCGGCACGTCGCCGTGTTTTTAGGCCGCCATGATCACTGGCCGCTCAGTGCGCGGGAGGCCTACCGCTGCAATAAATTGTGTTTATTTTAGTTTTTTTTTTTAACTGATGGCGTGTATCGTGTTTTTTTTCCGAAGAAACGAATGAACGTTACCTCCCTTCCTCAATTTTGTTTTGATCTCAACTTGCTCCTTAGTTCCCACTGGTTTTCGGGCAAAATCAAGTGGAGGGGTGGGGGCACATAATTTTCACATTTTTTATTTCAAAAATGAAATACTCTTAATTTCCACATTTTTCACTCGTCAAATTTTATTTTTTACACGTCAAACCTTCCTTTTTCCACATTTTTCACTTTAGACTTGAAAAAAAAAAGTCTTCGAAACTCAAATCTAAAGTAAATCTTCCACAATGATGCTCAAGTCCAAAAATAAAAAATAAATACTTCTCAATATTTGCGAAATGCGAATTTTAAGGCAACCTTTTTTTTGGCCGCTTGAATAAGTTTGAAGCTTCGTGCCCGTTTCACCCACCGTGAGGCCGCCACGTCACTCGTCTAGGACCTTGGATTATACGTAGCTTTCATAGGGTCGGTCCACTTAGTATTAAGCAGCAGCACAAGAAACAGTGGGAGATTCAAAACCAAATCTGAAACGCGTCCGACGTCACTGCACCCATTTCGCACCTTTTAAACGATTCTTGCATCTCAATGGCTGATTTTGCTGATGAATCGACACAAAATTGGACTGACAAACGAACGAATACTCATAATCAAACGTAAGCTGGACCGCTTCAATTGTTTAAATTGTTTTAAAGTGCGTTAAGCTACCCAAGTCCAATCGACAATGCGACTGAAAACCACTACGTTTGTTATAACGTGTTATCAGACGGAGAGCACCGTTACAAGCGATCATCGTCGTACGCCACTGTTTTGGTTTGGAAGTAATGACGTCACCAACTCTCGTCTTGGGTAATCCGGTAAGAATTTGTCATTTTGCTTTAATAATGTATTTTAACATTCAGTACAGATTGTGCGGCCAGATATTTCATAATTATTCATTAATTTTGTTAAAAACTGCTGCTAATTGAAACAAACCTTTTTGTTGCCTTCGACAAACCAAGCGTCGTCTGCTTTGTTGTCCTTAGACGCGTTCCAACTCAGTCACCCAGTGCTCCCACTCCTCACTTACAGAATTTCCCCGAGTAAAGACAAAATTTCCCTTTTTTTTCCATGTGCAAAAAAATTTTCCTTTTTTTTTATTTCCCTTTCATTACACCACTAATTTTAACATTTCCTAATTCTTAAAAAAATATATGGGCCCATTTGGATGGCATGGGAATGCTAGTGACGTAAATTGACATTAAAATTCAAACGACTTCTTACCTTATTAGAACTAGCCCTCCTGCGATTCCTGCTAGAAATGAAGGATATGGATGGACCTGCGAAAATTAGTACTGTCACAATTTTCGTGATTTTTGCATTAATGAGCCAGCAACTGACGAGAAATAAACACTATTGTGTGCGCGGCTAATCTTGAGTCCTGTGGGTATTTTATGATCGGCTACATCTTCCTGGTGGGGCCAGCTTTAATCAACGGCCGCCATTGTTTTTGTAATTATTTTGGATATCAACAAGGCACTCTGCTACCAAAAACATACAATCGATTATTTGTGGTCTTTCTGGGGCGACCTCAAGATACACCGCGGACACTATAACCAAATTGGAAATTGGAGTTGGCCAAGGATTTAAAATGTTAACACGCGTTTGTATGGAGTAGAAAGAAGCATGTGGGAACGGAAGTTTCGAGAAAGTTTGTTTGATGGAGTGAAGAGAGCGAGGCACTAGAGAAAATCGCAAATTGCAAATAAAATACAGAATTTCCCCATTTTTCATATTTTATTTTTCCCTTTGAAGAATATTTTCCACTAAAAAGCAAAAAAAAAAATTCCTTTTAAGTGAAGAACTGCAGAGAACCGACCCGGTAGAAAGTAGAAGGTCGCTGCCACTCCTCACACTTGCAGATGAGCGGCTGGAGTTGGCAACCCAAGGCCATCGGTTCCGGCACGCAACGCGCTGCAGATGCACTGGGATGCAGACCGCAAAGCATAGAAAGATGCAGAATTACAGACAGGATGTTTGCCAATAAAGGAAGGCGCGAAGTTATTGTATTTAGTTTTTTGTTTGTTTGTTGTTGTTTTTTTTACATGTTTACACACGTTTTTTTTTTTAATTTTTCATATTTTATCACATTTTTTTATACGCATGCAAAATTTTCCACACTTTTTTTTCAAATTTTCAAACGTGTTCACACCCCTGCAAGTGGGTTTGGTGGAAGCGCCTCACCCACAGTGATCTTTCGGCGTATACCACGCTTGCACTCGTGGGGCGCTTCAGTTCCGTGGCGTTTGACTGGGTGGTCGACAAATCCGCTCGGTAAGAGACTGGGATATGGAATATTCATTAACGAACAAAACAGTTCCGTTTCTGCATCCTCGGGTTTGAAACACCCATCTGTCAAAGCAAGTCCAAAAAATAATAATAAAACTATGTGACAAGGGGAAGAGGAGTAAATTCTATTTAAAAAAAAAAAAGTACAAATTCTGAAAAAAATATAAAACCATGGGGTTCGAATTACTCAGCATGTTTTCCCATTAATCAATCAATTTTCTGCCTGCATCACATGTTTACCGGCAATATTTTCTTTAATTTTCCCCGATGACGTTCGAATTGTTTTTCTTTTCCTGTTGAATGTTTTTGCAATATGGCCTATGACGTAAGCACTTTGCACTGTTGGTTGGAGTACAAAGTATGGGATTTTATTAATATTTTGAAGGAAAATAAATCTCAGCTTTTAAGATCGGTACACTGAATGTGAGGCGTGCACAGCCTCGCTGCTTTCCGGTTGCGATATATTACAGTATTTTATTACGCTTATTTGTGGTGTTGTTTCTTATTGAAGGAGTGAGCAAAGCTAATGATGTCCTGTTTTTACAGTGGCGGACTGGCCAGGGTGGGAAGGGCGGGATATTCCTCCTGGCCTCTGACTCTCAATTTTTTTTTAATCCATAACAGGAAGACTCGCTCATGTAAGTTTTATTGGTTCGATATTAGTTTGACCCACAGATTTAAGATTACAAATAATAATAAAAATAAAGATCATTATAAAACACCAGTAAAATAAGCACTTTGTATTGAGTTGGCCCACATGTATCATTTGATACTGTTTCTCGATCTCAATGCAAATCTTTCTCGAAAACAGAGTTCGAGTCTGAAGAAAACATTCCTCTCGCCTCCATACTTGGGCGGTGATACAAATTTGTGAGGGGTAAAAGGGTGGGCCCATCCATGGTTCGACGCATCACGGCCCAGTTTTTTTCTATTTTTTTCCGCCAGTCCTAATTGACACATTTCACAACAGAGGGCTCTGGACCATTGGGTAAAGTTTCCCTCGTGACCTTTGACCACGTCAGTCCTACTCTGTCTCCATGTCTGTCTGTTGAACACTACCGCAGTTACGGCCAAAAGCATGAACCTATTCGAATAAAATTTGGTGTATGTATACCTGGAAATAAGGCTGAATGAATTTAGTTAGGCTATTCTGTAATTAGTTTTCATCATTAGTTTTTTGTATATAGGCGTAATATCAAAACAAGGGCGAAATAATCAATTTTGTATGAGCAGTCCAGGTTCTTCTCCTAGGCACATTTCTACTACATAGTACCAAACATTCCAATGATTGTTATAAATCATTGGACTGCAAAATTAAGCAAAATGACCAAACAATTAAGCAGTAAAGCCACATGAAATTGCAGTGTTATATTAAATGTGGACTTTGTCACAATTTTAGTGTGATTATTTTAACTTTTGTTACTACACCTAAAAAATGTAAATAAATTTAAAGTAGTCAACCTGGCGTATCCACAGCGCAATACGAGTTCTCCGTCTCCCCGCTTCCCCCGGCACCTCCAAATTAACTGCTGAATTTACTGAAAATACGGTGTTCGAAGAATTTAAAATGTAGCAGCCTCATGAACAAGAACAAAGGGGACGGGAAACTGTAAAACAACGAAGTTTTCAGTTTGTTTGTTTGTTTTTTTGTAACAAAACCAATATCAGCATCCGATGAAAACTTATGTTGTCAGTGATTGCATCGTCGCACACAAGATTCTGGCTCATTTACCGTATCGTAGTAGTAAAAGTTACGAGACAATTTTTTTTTACTGTAATGTGCATAGATATAGTTCAGTAAACCACGCATTCAGATTTTTTAGTAGTGTCGTGTTGGCATGTCTGCCGTTCCAACTTCATACGTCAATTACAGATTTGTTTTTTTATTCTACCATACGACACGTCGAATTACTAATGCAGTGTTAGTGCATCCTTGTTTTAGTTTTATATTAGGACAGGGGCTTGTTCCTCCTCCTCCCCTCCCCCCACCCTTCCCCCAGGTGTGAACAGCACTGATTCAGATTAACCTACACATATAATTCCTTCAACATCTTTACTGGCTGGTTTGCGTTGGCCCTGTAAGGAACAAAGGGAACCGCCGAACTATCTCAGTGGGCTGTCCGCTCACCAACTAATCAATAGAGGGTAGGTAGATGGGAGACAATAATGAAACTTGAGGCCGTAAAAGGTCAAAGCGACACCTCTTCCTTTTACGTTCCCTCACGGCAATAAAATGTTCATGCCCAGTCCAATAATACGAATCGCCGGACCCACAAACGTCGTGTCGAAGGAAAAGATTAATCGCGACTCTAACGTAACCCCACATTGACTTTTTTTGTTTGTTTGTTTGGTTTTTTTTTTGGTCCTAAAACTGAAAGATTTATCGAACATTAAAGGGTTCCAAAAGGACTCTCGAACTAAATCTTTGTTTTCTGTCAACAGGAAACGTAGGGTTTCCAGCCCAGGGGTTTACGCCATAAATAAATAAAACTATATATAGAAGAGGAAAAAAACGGACGGCATTTTGGCTTGGAAGGGTGGGCGTGTTGTGAGGCCGTGTTTCAATCGTTCTATGAAAGGAAGTGCAAGCCAGTAATAAATAACCTTTTTTTTTTAAACTAAAGAAAAGTTCACAGTTAACTTAAGTGCCATTTTTAAAAAAGTAGAGTAATTGAAAATGATACACTAGTATTTAGGACAGAACTTTTACCTCTAAAAAACAATCTCGCTACAGATCGGTCAATATGAATTTTACCGAACCGATCCGATTCCACCAATACCGATGTCGATACCGATAATAAAAACACGACTAATTTTAATTTCCATACAAATGCAACTTTGCATGGGTTCCAACTGCTGAGATTATCTTTAAAAAAAAAGGGGGTGGGGACGAATTTTACTTGTAAACCTGAGATCCTTTCTGGCCACATTCCCCATTCGGTTAAAAAATTTATGTGAAAACTCACATTTTAATTTTCCTGTCAACACTAAGAGCATTTTTACTCTTATTCTTCTTATGGCTACAGTAAATTCGCCTTCTACGTGAGATTTTAAGTTGGTCGTAGTAAAACTAAGTCATCACGTTCAACATTTTCATTACAAAACTGAGCAAATGGCTTTGCTTTTGTCACTTGATCAGTTGCTTTTGCCACGTTTGGTGTCAGCTTTGCTGGGAAGAGTTTTTTGTTTCTTGGAGTAACGATTATCTATCGGAAGCCTTACAGTGGTCCGATACCGATATAGCAAAAATACCGATACCAATATCAATATCTATTATAAATTCAATGGTCGACTCTCGACTGCAAAAATAATGGAATTTACTTCGTTTTCGCACCTTCAACATTTACAAATATTAAATTTTACAATCAGACATCAAACAAACGAAGTTGTCCCACAAGCCGGCAAAGCGCGTCTCCGCCGCTTGTAGCAACCTTTTGAAGGGGATTACTATTGGCGCCAAAAGAAGGTTCTTTAATTTATAGTCTGGTTTCCCGCCACGCAACTCGATGCAGTATCACTATAATGGAATGTCTGTCCCTCGTAGTAAGTTTGCCGCTTTCCTTGCGTTCGACTGCTGGCAAATGTTTCCAAATCCACCTTCCTTCTCGAATGCGGTGATTACCCTTAATAACGACGCCAATTAGGCCTTCGAATGGAACACTGCAGGCGATTCTTACACTATCCCGGAGTCCGGAGTAAATAATACACTAAAATGCGATTAACTTTGAGAAAGACTAACGAAACACTACGTTTGTTCAAGAGTGGGTAATCCGCATTACCCCCCTCCCCTTCTATACAAAGTGGAAAATTAGATTCTGGCCAAATGTCAAAGACGCAAGTGAGCATTGCACGAGACATGGAAGACTGAAAGTTATAACACCGAAAAAAGGAAAGGATAATAACACAATAACCACTTACATATCTCCAAAGCCTCAGTCCAGTAGTCTGTCGTAGTCTAGGGGTTGTGGAGTTCAGTGCCGTCGATTTGTCCAACTCACCACGGTGGGAACCGAAGTTCGTTCGTTGTTGAGGCCTGAACAAGAGAGTCAGTGTTCTCACCTCGAACGCTACACTGGTTACTCTCTGGCATGCTTTTCGTTCTATTTTTTTATGCCTGAGCATGAGCATGTCCGGGTTCTATGGGGCTGTATCCAGAAGCGCAGGGACCAATCACAGGCCGCGCCTGGGAGTTGGCTCCGCACCCATGGATAGCGACCAAGTGTATTGCCTGTGCGTCTTGCACTGTTGCCTAAGCACCGTTTACCAAATATAACTCGTTAGAACAAGTCGGAGAAGGTTTTCATGCTCAGAAGGCATGTACAAAATAGGGAAAAACGAAATCGAAAAATCGAAAGCTCCACGAAGCCAAACAAGGAACGTGTTGTAAATTAAATGCCGCCATTTTGGGGAGTGCAATCTCTGGAAGTAAGCTACAGAACCGACTGCGTTGCCTGCTCCGAGCCCCAATAATTTAGCTAATGGCGAAACCAGGACCACCAACAATAAGAAGAGCTTAAGCTTAAGCTTAACGAAGCAGACAATCAGCATTAAAGACTGGTCTTGTAGCAGGCAGTCCTGGGTTCGAGTCCCAGTCGGGGCAGTTGTCTTTTATTCTTTCTTAAACAAAGTAGCTCTCAGTGACATGACGTAGTATTATTGTATATAACTCTATGGTGGAGCCAGTAACAGGGTTAGCTGCAAGGGGCACTGGAGGGGAATAAAAGGTCATCTTACTGAAGCCAATGCTATTAGACTGGATTTCTTACGCCTATAACGCGCGATTTTTGTTGTTGGAGAAAACAACGTTCTTTTAAGCCTAAGAAATTCGCTCTCAAAGCGCTGTCTTGACTAGAAATGCCGTTGTTTTCTCTTACATTTTAATCTAGTGTACCTTGTAGCTATTACCTCCAGATGCTATCTCGTAGCCATTATGACGTAACTTGCCGCTGCTCTATTCTGAAGAGGCCAGTCTTTAATACGTCATTTTATGATGTGAAAAACTGAAAACGAAAAGTCGACCCGTTAATTGACAGCAAACCATATTCTGTATACTGAAACTTAAAACGCACTTGGCATTTCATTTCAGAAGCAAAGCGAACTGAAATTATATTTAGTCTAAGGATAAGGGTTGAAAAGTAAATTTTTGCAGTCCTTCCTAGCCTCTCTTAACATTATAATCGTAGTACAATTATTGGTAGCTATGAATTCGTTTAGCTGGTGCGAGAGTGTATCGGTCTAATGCACTGTCTATCACATGTTCTCTGTTACCGTTAGACCGTCGGATTGTGTACTATTGCAATGCAACGGCCTAACAGATACATCTCGCGGAAACACTTAATGGTCGAGACCAGTTCGAGATAGCCTTAGTGTCGTCCTGATGCAGCGTGGGGAGCGTTCACAAATAAACGTAACGCTCTTGGGTGAGGAGGGGTTGCTGAGCAAATTTGTTACCATTTGTTATGACGAGGGGCAGTATGACGGAGTGTTACGTAACACACTATCTTTCACTAAATTATTTTTCGCTAAGTTTTTCTAAATTTATTTGCTAAATTCTTTTAGCTAACTCTTGTTTACAACTTGTTTTCAAAATCACCGGTCAATGCGCCCTTAAGTACAGCTTATAAAAACGAATTCGTCCCAAAAAAAAAAAAGGTGGGGGAGAGTAAGAAAATGTTACGCATTCGCTGGTGGGGGAGTTACTCAAAGTGTTACACTGCTGTTACAAAGAAGGGCGGGGGAGGGATATAAATTGCTAAAAAAAAAAGTGTTACGTAATTTGTGAACGCTCCCCGTGATGTTTCAGCAACACTCGCAATGATCGACAGAATGAAAAAAGAGAAAAAAAAACCTACAACCTATCTTACACCAATCTGAAATACTTACGAAGACAATAACGCTCAAGGGAGTAATTTATTAAGTCTTCTGTTATATTTGCGTGAATGCAAGATCTGGTTTTTAACTTTGCCGCCAGGACCTTCACGTTGACAGCTTATAAGCTCTACTAACAATGGATCCCAACGTGTTTACGAGTGGAAATTAAGATCAGACAAAGAATGGATGTCCCAGTTGTCCTTGTTTGTCGAAGAACGATTAACAGGATATCACACACACACACACACACACAAAAAGAATGAGTACAGCATTTAAACTTATACGTTTGGTCGGCTGTTGGTTGTTCTCACCAAGTTACTTTTTTTTACACCAAGCTTCGACATCCAGCGGGAAGCGATTAAATTAAACAGGGAGGCGGTGTGGCACCCGACAACCTTGGCACCCATAAAATCAAATTCAATTACCCTAACGTCCAATCAGGTTCGCCCTACAGGTTTAAACCCTAAATTTCAGAGTTTCCTTCTCGCTGGTTAGAGATGGGAGCCGTATAACACGGCGCCTCTGCATGCACGACACACGGGGAGGAATTTCAAAATCGCTAAGTATGCTCACGACGCGATTCTGACAAACGTACACGTACAAATTCGCACTCCGTTTTACGCCCATTATCAGAATTAGAGCGTAACAGTAAGAGACGTTAAACTTTTATTCGATAAAATGTAGCCAGCACGAAACGTAAATGTTTAAGGCAAAAATTCCTTTCTTTTAATACCCTTCTGTTACCCAACCAAGCTGAGAGGGTGATAGTTTTCCATTCGTGATCCGTTGTCCTGGACTCCTGATAACTGAAAGGTGCTCTCTTAATTCAGTAACCAGGAGAAAGCAAGAAAAAAGACGAGACCTAGCACAAAGGAAGCAACTAGTAATTCCAAAAATAAAGAAACAAAAAACTGTACACTGCGTAAATGACTCAAGGAATGAATAATGCACTAATATTTAGCCAACGCAACAATGAACGGCTAATTGTTGTTTGTATGTAGGGAGCACGAGCCCAAACTGGGTAATCAGCCCCGCGACGATGAAAGGGACAATTTAGCTGGAGAAATCCAAGCGGAAAACCTGATTGTTCCCGTGCTAACAATGAATACAACAAATAGAAGAATTGATGAATGGGATACCTTCACAGCGCAACAAAGAACAAGACGGCCTGGGCTACTAAAAAAGTAACTGAACCGTTAGGAAAAAAACATTAGAGCTAATATCCACATGGAACTCGCAGTTGTGAAGGCATAAAAACGGGTTCCTCGAACGAAACTATAATTTGAACGCTTAATTCCAGGAAAAAAGGAATGTTTTTATTCCTTGGTAATATCAGAGTGATTTGTGTTTGAATTTAGACACGTTTGTGGGTTTAATTTGTGTCTTATACAAGCGTTTTACTATTTTATTAGGTATTTGGTTTGGTTTGTTCCATTGTATTGGATTTCAAATTATAGTTTTCAAATTAGTTTCAAATTATATTTCGTTCGAGTGAGCTCCATTCAGTTTTTATTTGTGTGCCTTCAAGTTCCATTGGGATATAAGCTCTTATGTTTTTTTTTTCTAAACGGCCAAGGCGTTTTTCGTTCAGTAATCTGTTGACTTTTTCCTTTCCTTTCCATTGTTGTTGGTGCCGTCTAGTTTTAAGTCCATTATCCGCCAAATTTTGTTTGTAAAAAAAAAAAAAAGGAGCAATAGAATTATATATTGCGTCCAAGCTTCTTTGTCCATGTTTATTACTTGGTGGCAACACACTAGCGTGTGTATCGATGCCCCGTGTATCAGCTCGATTCATAGTTGTGTCGGTCATTGTTGCAGGCAGTTGTGTAATCGTTGCAAACGATCGATCGAGGAAAACAATTTGAAACAATTCAAATGGTTCCCCTTTGCCCGCATTGAAGAACAAAATAAAGTCATTCAATCATGTCGGCCGCCCAATTATGAGAAATAATAAGAATTGGGGCGCGTTTACGCAACTACTCGCCTTTGAATTCTCGCAGCTAGCAGCTAGAAATCATCTGAAATTCCAACATGGCGGCGGTATTAGCTCTGTCGCAATGAAAACACTGAATAATGCCAGTTCAGAAGGGACTGTGAACATTTCGTCAGGAGGAATTCATTATCTTACTGCCACGGGTTATAAGACTTAAAGCATTTACTCAAACGACGTCGGATTTAGCTAATCCAGACGGCGTCATTACCATGGCAACGACAACTATGCCATTGCGATTAAATTCTAGCTGCGAGAATGCAAAGGCGATTCGTTGCATAAACCCGGCCTTAGCACCCTACGGTTTAAAACTATAAGATTTAAACGACAACTAGGATCATTTCACTTTGGTTCTCAACTACGAATTAAGCTTTCGCCGGCCGACAAAGGTAACTCAAACAAGATGCAATAACAATGTACTTTTTTCCCGCCCAAGCATCTTACATGGTGCCCTAGTGAGCTCTAATCCGATCTTGTGCGTCTCGCCTCATTATTGAAACATCGTTGATTTATTATTATTTTCTTATTATTATTTTGTTATTTTGATACTGTTAGCCTCTGCTGCTCCCGGTCCTTTTTCTACAAATACTCGTGTATATTTGCGATCTATAATAACCACTGCTTGGCCGTGCTATTCTAGACAAACGCTAGTGTGTAGTCGCCAAGTTCGCACGACATCGCACACCATTGGAATGTTACCATTATTAGGCCAAAGGCGGCGATTGCTATAGGAGCGTCTTTTTAGCCGAGAGACCCAGTAGTGATTTCAGGCATGTGGGCGTAAATAATAATGCGACGAAAATTTACAAAAAGTAGCAAGCAGGGTGGAGTCCGAGCATCCCCCGATGAAAATAAACGCTTGTTTGAAGAGTTGGGAATGGTCCAATATTGAGATAATTGTTTCTCAAAATATCTGATTTTGTTAAATTCTGTTAACCTTTTTACTCCATGTTAATTTCCATAGGGTGATTACCCACCCAGGTCGAACGGGAACGAGTTGCTACAAGGAAGTAAAACTACCACTGCAGATAGACCCGATATACCGTCCCTTTTATTGGTTTGTAGCCTGGGGGTGTAACGGGAATGGCGTAGGAAGCGCTTAAGTACAAAGTATTTTTATAACCATTCGTTAGTATATTGTTGACATCGTCTCTCACTGGACGGCCAAAGTTCTGACGACGACAACGTGCATATGACAATTGAACGTTCGGTACGGTATGATACGGCACAGCACGCTTTATTTATAACGTGTAAAATCAATACAACTCTCCACACAGAATAAGGAGGGTGACCTCGTTTTCTACCTGTCTGAGGCAAGTTTATCCACTAGCAGTTAATCTAGTTCGTTGCCCCTTCCCCCCTCCCCCCCAATCTGGGTGGAGAGTTTGGACTCTTCCGTTCGTTCTTAGGACACACGGCAATTTCGAGGGGCTGGATAAAGCTAGAAATCTCGTACACCCAATGACCCAAGATTTAGATTTATAAATACGTAGCAAATCGTGTGCAAACCAAGTAACTCTTGTGTAACTCATTCAAATCTTGCAAATTTAGTACAAATCTTGTAAATCACGTAAATCTGGAGTAAATCTTATTTAAATCTTTTGTAAATCTTTAAACCCCAGCAAATCTTCAAATCTGTAAATCTGCAAATCTTTGTAAATCAAAAAAACTTTATGCAAATCTTACTTAAATTTTTTTTGTCAATCTTTAAATTTCAGCAAATCTGCATATCTTCATAAATCTTGAAATCTGCAAATCTGTGTAAACCAGCAAAACTTTAAGTAAATCTTTAAATCTTCTACAAATCCGTGCAAATCTTGCAAAACTTCACGTGAATCATTAATCTTACTTAAATCTTT
>JAHWFP010199877.1:0-14840 GCA_023313725.1 Lithobius niger
TGCAGTGTAGTGCATCCTTGTTTCAGTAGTATTTCCAAGCTACCAGGGCACTTCCAGGTTTCAAGTACCATGTGTGTGTGTATATATATATGTATATATATAAAGGTTGGTGAGTTGATTACATTGAAAATCCTCTTGGTTTAGAGACCAAGCTCCTAATAAATCGCCTGTGCTTTGCTTGTTTCAGGAAACCCCGTGAAGCTTGCTCAACATCAATAACTCTTTTTTGTCTTCTTGCATAGCAGTAGTGGCGCTAGCCGATTCCAGATAGGGGGGCAATGATTCCCCGACAGGAGGGAAAAGAAAACGTTCATATTTTGTTTATATTTTTACTTTAGCAGGGGCCCGCCGAAACCAAATCAATTTGGGGAGCGCTGCAAGCTCCCGCAGCAGGGTCCGGGGCAGAGCCCCGGAAGCTGAAGCATTTTACGCTATTTGAGGACCTATTTTGGGCTTTCCGAGACACGTTTGCACCACATTGTTAAACAAATGTCGGATGTTTTTCGTAAACATTCTTTAGCATGAGAGGTCGTAAAAATCTAATTGTGACCAAATTCTGTTTTTTACACATTTTATTTACAAATTAAATTAACTGATGAATTAATTTTTTTTTAATATTATTAAATTATCGTTATCTAACACTGAATAATTTAGGTTTGAAAAATACTCAACCATAACAAGAACACACAGTTGGCCGTCATTCGTGTTGTGCGTTGGGCTTCTAAAATCGGGCCTTCTCCTTTTAGAAGTAACTGGTAAGACATTGGCATTCCAAACGTGTCTCATAACTAAGATGCCTGTCAAATTATGGAGTTGACGGTCTAACGCAGCAAATCAATTTTCAGTTTAGCCACTTACTGTACACGATTTTCTCTCAGTTCATTGGCATCACGAATTCAAATGACGAAAACTTAAATAGAATCCTTAACAACTTTTGTTTTGTACATATTTAGTTAACGTTTCCGCATTAACTACGACAGCTATTAAATATGGAGGTGATGAGGACTACTCAAGAAAAACGGCAAACTCTATTTTGAGCGTTTCCTCCCCAAATTTTTAAGAATTTTATGTCGTAGTGTAGACTTAGTCTTCCGGCTGTTCCCCGACGACAATCTCGGTTACTCCGCGACAGGGGGGGGCAAGGCTTCCCCGATCGGGGGGGGGGACCCCCGGCCCCCGTGGCGCAACCACTGTTGCATAGGCATATGTCACACGTGGAAGGGTTAGCTCACTAAGAACATTGCATATTTACGTAAAACATACAACAGCCTTACCTTTTTTGTATGGAAGCTCTTTTTTAGGATTTTCTTCGTAGGGATCAAGCAACTTGATTGGAGGAGATTCCTGACACACACATAAATATGATTTTAGAATTAACCTATTTAATCAGTTAAATCCACTGAAAATGTACAAATAAAGTATTGTAAATTAAAGAATCTTAGAAGAAATCGTAATAGGCTACTTGACGAATTAAAAAAATAATAATTGGAAATTAAAATAGGAGTCGCTCATAAATCAACACAAAAATATTTTTGGAAAATAAGACAAGTGTCATCACCCTTTTTAATCAATAAATAAAAAATTCCTTTACCTCTGCCCTCTTTAAAAATACCTGTGACCAAAAGCTGCGGCGTGACGTCACAAACCAAGCAGTTTTTAACGTTATGACTGATGTCAGCAAGGCGTACATTTTAACGCTATGGCTGGTGTCGGCATGAGTTATTTTCTGGCCAAAAAATGTTATTCGAGAATTTAACAGGATTCAGTCAAATTTAGAATTTTTCAGATATCAGGGTATTTTCGAAGGAATTAAACAGATGCCAAATCACGCATACAGTTAATCAAATTCCGATTGGCTGATCATGATCACAAGTTTTATGTACCAGCATCGGTGTAAACAAATACCTTCTGTATGCCGACAGGCTCATTTTACTTTGGTCTGGAACAATGTTACAATTTAAAATTACGCTATGACAAATTGTTTACTAATTTTACACATTAACTTGAGAATTTTTGTTTTCTTTCCGCATAACGAGGACCATGGTCGACTTACACTGAAAAGATCCCAGCATATCGAAAGCGAAACCGAATTACACTGAGAATTTTCGTTTTCTTTCCGCAAAACCAGGATCATGGTCGACTTACATTGAAAAGACCCCGGCAAATCGAAAGCGAAACCGAATTACACTGATAATTCCCCTGCAAAGCAAAAGTGAAACCCTAAAACGAAATCACTTTGGAGAATCGTTTTGCGGAAAGAAAAACACAAATTCTCTAACCGAATTCCACTTGTGCTTCTATGAAATTTATAATTTGGGCGTTTTAGCACTCAACTCCTTTCCAACAAATTTCGTGCTAAAACGCACAAATTATCGATTTCGTAGAAGCACTCATGGTATTTTAGCCGAGAATACGATTTGCGAATTTTCAGCTGATCACAATAAGTAGAGTACTTTTTGTCTTATGATGAAAGCTGAAAACAAAAAGTACTGTACTTGTTCTGATTAGCCGAATATTTGCTTACCATATTATCAAGTTAATGTGTAAATTTGATAAACATTTGGTCATAGCATAATTTATAATTGTAATAACAAATACCTTAAGGTTAAGAAAGAACTGTGCCAACGAATGGATCATCAATAAATCATACTTGGGTTTCGTCCAGTGTGTGTCGAAAAAGGGCAGGAGTGCTTTTAGAACAGGGAAAACTGCACCTCCAGATCCACAAATAGCGTAGGCCTAATTTGCACACCAAATCATTACCACTGTGCTTAGGTACGCTAGTTGTAGGAAGAAAAAATAAACGCCACCTCTGATTGTCACTTCATCCATCCTTAGAAACAAATTTCTAGTCATAAATAATAATTATACTTTGCGACCACTTATACTTATAATTGTTAAGCCTCTCCTCATTTCGTAAAAATAAGAGTAACTAATCTGGTTTAAACTTAATGGAAATTTTTAAAATTAAAATTAATATTTTTTGCTTAAATTATAAAGAAAAAAAGTTTTATATTTATATACAGGGACATAAACTTAAAAAGAAATTTCCGAAAAGCAAAAATCTTAAGACATGTCAGCTTCACTTATCATTAGGCATAGATCCTAGAAATGGAAATCCTATTAACTATCTTGTTTTAAACTTAACTGAATTTTTTTTATGAAACTGGATACATTTGTGTTATTAAATTACAAATATCAAATTTATATCTTTTTATTAGGGATCGACTGGACACAATTTTACCAGATCCAGATTGGTTCCGGATAATTTGATGCCAGTCCCGGATAGGTTCTGGATCTAGGTTCCGGATCCTGGCCAATACCGGGTATCTTGCACTCAAAAACGAAAAAAGTTAGTCATTTTTTCCCTTATAAGTTGCAGCTATGGTGTTGATGTTCGTTTTGATTAATTTTGTTTTGTTTGCTTTCTTAGATCAAACACTTGGAAGTCTTACGTTATTAAGAGCACCAGTGCAGTATAATTGCATGTAGGCTAAAGCACTCTGTATTCGCTGTTGTTATTTTAAGAACAGTGACAACTGGATTTGGGTGTAAAGTAGAATTTGAAGGAAAATTATGGCGAGACCATTTTTAACGTGCGTCCGACATAAACGAGTTTACTATGGGAAGAACACAGATCTCTACAAAACGTCTGGATAGGCTATACAGCATTTGCGTCGCGCTAAGCATATTTAAAAAAAAAATTAGCGCCAGAGATCTAACTTCATTAAAAACAGCTCTTAATGAGCAAATAGGCCTCTACAATAAAAAATAGAGGCCAACACTAATTTTAGCAAAATAGGCCTTTAAAATACAAATTAGAGGCTAACAGTTTTTGGCAGTTCACAACACTCCCCCTTGTTGGGCTCTCTTTTGCCTCAACAAAACACACAAAAGTACATGTTAGCCTAGACGACACTTTAAGTCTTTGGGCCAACATGTGTTGGGTGGCTTTCTTTTTGGGTAGCGTCTTCGTCAACACGTCTGCGGCGTTTTCACTTGATGGTACGTACTCAAAGTTCAGTACACCTTCAGCAACTTGTTGCCTCAGAAAATGCCACTTCAGGTCAATGTGCTTGCTTCTTTCTGAAGTCACTTTATTTTTGGCGAGACAGATAGCACCTTGGTTATCGACTTGTATGGTGACTGTATCTTCTACGAATTGCCCCATACCAATTTCCTTTAAGAAATTCTTTAACCACAACACTTCCTTCGCTGCATGGCACATAGCGATGTACTCAGCTTCTACTGTTGACAGTGCTGCCGACTCTTGCTTCTTGCTTCGCCAGGAGATAGCAGCTCCAGCGAGAATACAAGTGTATCCGCTGTACGACCTTCTGTCTGTGACGTCGGATGCCCAATCCGTGTCTGAGAAAAAACTTGCCTTCAAGTTTGTTTTATGATAATGGAGTTTATAATTCTTCGTTTTCTGGAGATATCTCAGAATGTGCTTCACTCCATTCCAATGTTCCGTCGTTGGGTTATTGTTGAATTGGCTCATGTATGCCGTGGCATGTGCAAGATCTGGTCTTGTACCGTCTGCTAAATACAGGAGACTTCCAATGGCTTCTCTGTATGGCATAGCTTCTTGAGCTGGTGAGTCTTCGTCTTTACTCTTCTCACTCTTGGTGTACTTCATACCAGGGTCGAGTGGGGTTGAAGCTGGCTTAGCATCTTTCATACCGAAGGTTTGAAGGATTTCCTCTGCATAAGCGCTTTGGTCTAAAGTGATTGATCCGTCCTTCTTTCGCTCGATTTTAGCTTCTCCTAAGTCTCGTGACTTGAATCTTGTGCTCAACTTTTCTTTAAAGTTGTTGAGAGCTTCGTCACCTCGGGCTAAGACTAGGGTGTCGTCGATGTAGACTCCTATGATGATACCTTGCGTCAGATTGTAGTACACACATGGGTCTGTGACTGATTCTTCTAGGCCAATTTCTTTAAGAAATTCGTCGAAACAGGAGTTCCAGGCTCGTCCTGATTGGTGTAGGCCGTAGAGGCTTTTCAGTAGCCTACATACGTAGTTTTCTTTACCTTGCTTCACGAACGGTTCTGGCTGTTCTATGTATGTCTCTTCTTGGGGGGTTCCGTTCAAATAGGCGGCTGTAATGTCCATTTGATGAACTTTCCATCCAAGTTCTACAGCAATAGCTATAAGCGTCCTTATGGATTTAAGTTTTATGACCGGCGAGAAAGTGTCTTTGTAATCAATGCCTTCTTTCTGCATGAATCCTCTCGCTACTAGCCTAGCTCGGTAGCGTTCCAGTTGACCATCTTGAGTGAATTTCTTCTTAAAAACCCAACGGGATTTTATCACCTTTTTTCCTTTTGGTCGAGGAACCAGCTCCCATGCTTGGTTTTCTCTTAGATTGGTCATTTCTTCTTGCATTGCTTGTTTCCAGCTTTCAGCTTCTGGACCTTCTAAGGCATCTTCTAGAGTTTGAGGTTCCATGTGAACTTGCTCTTTGATAGCGTTACACTTTAGTTGAAAGTCCCTCTTTTCTGCCTGTCGAAGTGATCTGATGACTGGTCTTTCGACTTCTATAAGTGGCTGTTCCGTACGGACTTGATCGTAGCGGTCTTCGTCAAACCCAAAGAAATCTACTTCTGCTGTATTTTGGGTCTCCCCCTGATTTAGGAGTTGCTCTTCATTTTCACTGGCGACGTCCTCAGTCTCCGCAGAGATGGTTGCGTCTTCAGTTACCACGTTGTGCGTTGGGACATCCTTTAGCTTTTTCTTCTTCGATGAAGAGTTCCAAAATATCTTGGTGAGCTTCTTTCGTCGAGGCTTTGTCGGTAGACTTCTTGAACGGGAAGATGTCTTCTTCAAATCTTACATCATGGCTGATAAAGATTTTATCTTCTCTGAAGTCCCACAGTTTATATCCTTTAACTCCTTCAGGATAACCGATGAAAACTGTTTCAACTGCTCGATGGTCGAGCTTCCCATTTGGAATGTGACGTCCAAAAACGGCCCATGCTTGACATCCAAAAACTTTTAAGTGGCTTACGTCGTCGTCTTTTTGATTCCACAAAGATGATGGAGTCTTTCCTTGGAGAGCTTTAGACGGACACAAGTTTCTCAGTTTACAGGCTGTGTTCGCTGCCTCCGCCCACTGATGTTTTGGTAAGTTTGAATGGATTAAAAGACACCTCGTCATGTCTAACTATGTACGGTTGAATCTCTCAGACACTCCATTTTGCTGAGGATTTCCTGGTACAGTTAGTTGTCTTTTTATTCCATGCTCGGTTAGATATTCATCGAATTTTCGACTCTTGGAACCTCCGCCGTTGTCAGAGCGTAGCGTTTTGACCTTGACTTCATGGGTGTTCTCTGCTTCGAGTCTAAATTCAAGGAATTTCTCTAAGACTTCGTCTTTAGTCTTCATAGTATACACTTTGGCTTATCTAGTGTGGTCGTCAATAAAAGTTACTAGATAATTTGCTCCGCCTTTTGAAGTTGGAGAAATCTTGCCTACTACATCAGAATGTATGAGCTAGAGTACCTTCGTCGCCTTGTTGGAGCTGACCTTGGGATAGGCATTGCGAGCTAACTTTCCCTTTAGACAAGTGTCATAGTGATACTTTTCATCTGCTTCTGTTAGTTCTATTTCAAGCTCGTTTGACTTAGCAACACTCTTGACAGCTGCTTTGTGTAGGTAGCCAAATCGCTGATGCTATAAATCTTTTTCTTTTTGCTTCGATGTGTGTGCTTTCAGTATTTCTTCTACTTTGTAAAGACGATTTTCTCTCTTCGCTGTAAGGACGATTGACCCGTCTGTATCAATGACTGAAGCTTTACCTTGTGCAAATTTCACTTCATAGCCTAGTTCTTCGATTCGGCCTACCGATAGCAAATTTCCGTCTAGGTCTGGTACATGCAGAACGTTCTCAAGCGTGATGTTGTATCCGCCTGGGCAGTTTTCTTTCGTCAGATGCAAAACTGCATTTCCCTTCCCTACAACTTGCATAGTTTGTTTATTTGCGACATCTGACTGCGACATATTTGTTTAATTCGACAGCTGAGTGTTTATTTACTAAATTCAGAAGCTTGTCTTCATTTGAGGACATGTGTTCGCTTGCAGCGCTGTCCAGATACCAGGCTGGAGCTACAGTACTTTCGCCGTCTGCGGTACGTAGTGTAATGTCAGGTGGGCTAACAACTTTCGAGGCTTTAGCTACCTTATCTTCGTTGCTGGTTTTTCTTGGATTGACCTTGGTCCTCTCTTCATGGTCGCCATCGTCGCTGTCCTTTTCTGGGCAATTTTTGGCAATGTGACCTAATTTTAAACAACAATAGCATTTGACATAACGTTTGCCACTCTTCTCGGATTGCTTCTTTCCGCTAGGCTTGTCATGACCTTCATTTTGCTTTTTGTTGGTTTGATTTTGCTTCGTTTTGGTGAATAGGGCCTTATTTTCTTCTTCAGGCTCTTCTTTTGGCCTACCGCCTTTAGTTTGTCGTTTTTCTTCCAGCAGTAGTTTGGCTTTCACAATTTTAGTCGACAAATTGCTTTCCTGATACTCCAAGTTTAAGATTAGTGCTTCGTAGATTTTGGGTAAACCCATTAGCATGACAAGTGCAATTTCTTTGTCTGTAAAATCGTAACTACAGGCTGCTAATTTACGGTGTACTTCCATTATACGACCTAAGTACGATGTCATCTTCTCACCGTTTTTCATGTTTATTGTGAAAAATTCTCTCATAAGCTGAATAATATGGAGCAGTCCGTATTTGGTATGAATTTCGGCTAAATTCTCCCAAGCTTCTTTAGCGCGCACGCAATCGCCGATATCATCAAGATAGCTATCTTCTACGATTACGAAATGAAAAGTCAACGCTTTGTCGTTTGCTTTTCGCTCGCTGTCAGACATAGCGACGCTATATCCTGGATCAACGCCTTCCCAAACGCCTCTTTGCACTAGTGCAGCTCTAGCTCTTATCGACCATGCATGGTAATTTTCTGCATTTAATTTCGGTATTTTGAAATCATCAGAGCTTCCTACGGATGCCATATTTTCGTCCTTGGCTTACGGAAAACACAAGTTCAGAAAGTTTTTTATCACCGTTATTTTTACGTTCTTCGTTTCGGCCACGAATTTCATAAAAAATCTTCGTTCAAACGAGTGATAACGTCATCACTTTCTGTTGGCTTCGTTTTTCCACAGATCATTTGAAGGGTTCTTTTATGGTACTTCGTCTAAAAACCATTTAAAAGTTCTTTAAAATGCTTCGTTTGCGAGTCGGCTTTACTCACTACGTGGAATCTTCGTTAGCGAGTCGGCTTTACTCACTGCGTAGTAGCGGCGTGGTCGCGCGTTAGGCCTATTTCTTCGGCAACATTATCTTCGTTTCGAACGATCGATCGGCCATCTGCCAAACCGTTGAATTTTTCGCTAGCAAAAATGACTTACAGTTCCAAAAAAAGCAGTTGAAACGTCGTCTGGGCCCATAATCTGTTGTTATTTTAAGAACACTGACAACTGGATTTGGGTGCAAAGTAAAATTGAAGGAAAATTATGGCGAGACCATTTTTAACGTGCGTCCGACATAAACGAGTTTACTACGGGAAGAACACAGATCTCTACAAAACGTCTGGATAGGCTATACAGTATTTGCGTGGCACTAAGCATATTTAAAAAAAAAATTAGCGCCAGAGATATAACTTCATTAAAAATAGCTCTTAATGAGCAAATAGGCCTCTACAATAAAAAATAGAGGCCAACACTAATTTTGGCAAAATAGGCCTCTAAAATACAAATTAGAGGCCAACAGTTTTTGGCAGTTCACAACATTCGCAATGTTACTAAATTCTGCAAATTATTTTTGAAAGTCAAACAAACCACGCATTAGGTGTAAAATCAATCAGAAAACATTTGTCTAATTTAAGGATTTCTTATTGATAACCTATTGCTTCATTTCGAAAAATAATTTGCAAAATCTTTTAGGTTAAAATCATATGATTGAGGTTTGGTTGCATTAAAAAAATCAAAATCACATTTACGGTCTTTTATTTATGTATTTTTTTTCATTTTATGAACAAAACTGAAAGCTTCGACTCTTGCAACTTGCAATTCATCTTTGAAATTGAAAGAAAATTCGACAGAAAGCTGGCTGGCTTATGGCGTCGAGTATCCCCTACTACCAATTTTTGTACTCGTAGGGTGGTATAAAGGAGGGCAACACAATATCAAGACGTTTTTTGAATGTGAGCACGGAAGGGGCCTTCACAACTTCCGCCGGTAGCTTATTCCACAGGTTGCACACTCTGGAAGCAAATGACTCTTGTCGTAATGATGTCCGGCAGCGTTGTTTCACAACCTTAGCTCCGTGGTTTCTAGTTCTAAAATCATCAGTGACAACAAGCCAAGATTTCTCAAGTGGATTATTAGAGTTAATAGTCTATCTTTCGTTTATCATGCTATTATATTTTGCTAGTTTTTGATGCCGTCATTAAACCTTCGTACTTTTCGAAATTAATCCCTATTCCTTTGGCGTCCAAACGATTTATCGTCACTTTAAAACAGTTTGTAAAAAAACAGCCAATTGCGTACAACGGAGGTGCAATTACGACTTAATTAGGTACTTTGGCACGCGTACTTTGGATTTATTTCATTTAATATCATCTTTTAATTACCTCAATTGATGTTTTTGTTGAAATTTAAGTCATAATTTTGGGAACTATGTTGAAAATTACCGCTCATCTTTCACAACGAGGACACTTTTAATGTCCGGCTAATTTTCGGTGGCTGGCTGAGGAACACTTACTTTTTTGATAGGAGCTGCGTCCTCCTTTAATGATTTCTTTCGCAAGTTGTACTTTGATTCTACGACAGGTGCAGGGGTCTTAAAAACCTCCACTGGTGGTTCCACCGGCGGTAACGTAGGTATAGGGTCCTCCGTTTCGTTAACTTCCATACCATCATCGTGACAAGGACCATCATCTGGATACAAAATTGGTTATTAACACACAAACTGATTAAAGCCAAACTATGATACATTATTCTTGTGCAATGAAACGTAAATTATATATTCACAATGAAGGCTCTACTTGATAATGGTTTAGCAGTCTTACAGGGGCACACCTCATTAAGTCATTACAGGACAGTGCAACTGCTTAATGGTACGTACTAAAGCTGTGCCGGTGCCACTTTTCCCGATACCGGTACGATACCGGTGCCCGTTTACCCGGTTTCGATTCCACTACCGATGCTATTGGTCATTGACCGATACTGTGTCGATGCCGATACCAAGCCGGTGCCAATGCCGATGTCAAATGATAACTTATTAAAGAATACAGAATGTGTTGATAAGTCAGTAATTTAATCGTGTAACAAATGTAACATTTTTACAAAGGAATTGTTCGCTAACACTTTATAGTTCAACGAGATTAAAACCTAGCAGATTATTTATTTAAATGGTGCTTAATTCTTAGTAGCGTTAGGAACAATATGCCATAATATTGATGTGCGAAAATGGCAAATGCCGATTCTGGAAAAAAACAAGCCGATGCCGGTACTTTTTCCGGTACTCGTTAACCCGGTGCCGGTCCGATACCGATACCAGTGGTACCTGCAGCCGGTCCCGGTACCAGTATTGGTACCTGCACAGCCTTAGTACGTACATACGTTTGGTTTTACAAAGCAGAACACTTAGCCATTAAAACAAAACGTGATTTACCATTCCCCAGCAAGAAATGGTAAGTCTGTTTTTATTCCTAGAGTTAAAAACCCTTGCTTCCATCACACCCCATGATATCCGGATTCCGGCACGTCAAGTACCACGCTTTCGCAGAGTGTAGCCATCTTTATTGTCTAAGGGCACGGACAGGCGCAACAATGAGCAGAGGCAAGGCAGGTAATTGGGTAGGTGTTAAGGATATAAACAGAATTACCAATTCTGGCTGGGAAATGGTAAATAAATCACGCGTTTTTATCCCAGAATACCTCCCAACTAAATTTGGTTGTGACGTCGACAAACTGGATCCCACTGTGGGAACAGCTTTCTTGTGACGAGTCTTTCCACGCAGAAGGCTTTAATGAGGATGGTGTCTTTAACAACTGAAGTATGTCCAGCTACTTTAAGTGCAGTTAATGGCCCAACGTAAAACACTGATGACCAACATATTCATCCCAGAAGAAAAGAGATGGTTGAGTTGGGCTAGAGATGGACCCAGGGGTCAGTCTGTTATGTCACCGAAGCCATTTGCTTTCATAGATTTTGCGTGTACTTCCTTAGAGACCGGAGATAACGTGTTTGGCAACTAAAGCCATTCGCAAGGAGGAGTTGCAGAATAATAGCCAGGCATAAAGTCTTAGGACTGGTAGTGCTGGTGGAGAATCCTTCCTTCCTCTGGGTGAGCAGATTTTACTCCATGTGTAGCTTCCTTGGGTAGCTTTAGCTTCCATGGGTAGCTTCCTACAGAAGAGGACCCATGGTTGAACTGGCCAACCCGGAGCAGTGCGGAAGAATGTCCCTTTCATCTTTGCAGTCTTCTCCAGGATCAGTGATAGAAGGACCTAAGGAGGGAATATGTAGACACACGTGTAGGTTCAACAATGCCGTGAGACACTTCCACACTTAAGGTTTTGGGAAGGGAAATTTGGAAGCAAGAGATTGGAGCTTGTTACGAAGAGGTAACTCATCGGGGTTCCCCAAAGGGCGAAAATCTTCCTGCAAACCGAGGCTTTCAGAGTCCACTCTGTTGTTGGGACGCTGTTCTGTCTGCACAGCTGGTCTGTGAGACATTCCAGTTCCCTGGGATATGAAGTGACGTTATCTATTATCTTGACATCCATCAGGAAGATCTGGTCTGTTCGTAAGTGGACATTCCTGGAGCGGACACCTTCCCCTTTGTGGTGTTGTCGTTGAGCACTTGAATAGTGCTTCCCTACAGGGGGTCCTGGAAGTGAAACGTGGCAAGATAAATTGCATGACGCACCAAGATGAGGAGTGTGCATTCCTCTTGATTGCACACTCCAGTTACAGTCTAAATGTTGGTGTGGGCACACCATCCCTACGGTTGAGACGTTCGTGATGAGGATCTCAGAGGGTTCCGCTTACCTGATAGGAACTCCTGAAGCAATGTTTGTAGGATCGCACCACCACAGGGTTTCTGTTGTTGGAAAACACGACGACATCTAAATCCTGTCAAGTCCCCTCTAGTACGCCTTCCGGTACTAATACAGGGGGCGTACTCTCCATCTGCCGTAGGGTACAAGGTCCGCCGATGCATCCAGGAGGAGGAGGACTTTGTATCGAAAATTCTGATAACCCAGTAATTATTAGAGGGGAAAGGGGAGAGGAGACGGGTCCTTCTAACTCCAAAGGATCATCTTTTCTTCTTTAAAGAACCCTACGTCGAAGACAGGATCTAACCACGAGTGAATGAGTCCATGATTCTTAAGAGTAGTTAAAGGTTTCGGATGTATGCAGACAAAAATCCGTAGAGGCGTTCTCAAATATCAACGGCTCGATAAGTTCCACAGGTAAATTAACAATGGAAAAAAAGGGTAATCGTTTGCCACAGTGTATTGGGAATACATAATTAAAAAAAAAAACCGAAGAACACACTGTTCAAATTAACAATGAAGTCGTGAAGGCATTGTCAGACCCACATCTGCAAAGGCAACATACTTCTAAAAATTCAGGGGGTTCTTGTCTTCCATATATAGGGTTCTTGATTCTCTGGAAGCTTCAATAGACTCCTGGGATGCTGATTGTTTAACGCTCAAGGTTCCATAAAGCACAGGTTGCTTGAGAAGCTTATCGGACAAAGACTGGTATCTGGCAGAACGGTGCTAAACTAACGAAGGGACTTGATCCAACGATGAGAGGAAGTGAAAGGTGATGGCCCAGCGAAAGGAGCGATGGACATGGTCTTGGCAAAATGTGTTTGGGTAGAGACGAAAAGCGGCTAGGTGGAAACCAACGATTCATGCATGGAGCACAGCTGGGAATGGAGTGGGAATCCAGCAGTAGCTGGTCTTCGGAAGAGAGGTTCAACTTTAAGTGCTTAGGAGAAGCAGCTCATGCAGACAGCGGTTGAGGCAGAGAAAGAAACTTTTACACGCGGCAAAGGGATTCAAGTGGCCAAACGGACGCGAATGTTTGAAGGGACAGACGATGTGAGCGAGTCAGAGGAAGGAAGAGTTGACAGAGCCTTGGAAACATTCTTATAACGTGTTCGTGAGCGAGATTTTTGCTTGCAAGTGCCCGAATTTTCCAAGGAGGCAGCATAAAATGGGTAGACGCCAAATTTGGCTTGAGCGAACGGGATGAGTGAAGAGAAGAGTTGCCGGCCGAAAATGAGGGGGAAGGGAGGGACTGGTCCTTATCCACTGGCAGAGAAACGGAATCAGAAGGCAGTGGACCAAGCAAACGGAAGATGATGGGCAATCTAGAGGCTTGGATGACGAATCTTGTTCATGGCATTTACGAGGAATCTTGCTAATGGCAGTTTTAGAGCAATACTTATACTTTTTTTTTCTTTAGTTCCTTTTGCGTTTCTTGTTCCTGGTAGAATCAGAGAAACAGGAGAACGGGAATCCGAAGAATTTTAAAGCACCACAGTCTGTGTAATTTGGCTGATTTTGTGAAATAAAAACAGTCTTTTTGCTGCAGGAAGCATTCTTTCCCTAGGCGAGTGAAATTGGCCATCTTAAGACTGCCGTCAATTCTGGGTTTGTAGTGGCAGTGACAGTACTGAGAAGGGCTTTAGAGTGATATAACAACAAAGAACGAAGCATCGACAAAGTCACTGTAGGTTCCTGGAACGATTCCTCGACGCAAACTGACGACGAGGTGACCGTGGTTGCAGGAATTTGCCAAAGAGTGTGCCGGAGCAGAGGAGGGATCTCGTACAATAACATTGGGTCATAGTTAGGGTCAAAATCCAAACCAGCAGGAAAATTAATGTCCCACTTGGCTCGGACACAACTGAAAGTTTTTTCTTAAGCAAAGACACACTTTTAGTGAACCTTTCTTAGCGTTTTTCTCAAAGTAGAGCTGCAAGTCAGTAGCGGAGGCACGGTATTTAGTATGCGTGGCTTGAATTTGCTTCACGCGAAGTCTGACTTATCCCTTCCTGGCAATGTAATAGCACAATGTTCAGGAGGAATTAAGTGGCACGTTTCACAAGGATTTTTAGTGCTACACGGTCCAGCTAAATGTATAAAGGTCCAATTCGCTGCTAGTGAAATGGGTACAGGGAATAGAACTATTTGGCATCTAACATCGATCATGGAAGAGCCATAAAAACACAAACACACTTCATAATGTCCAGAAAGGCACAATCAGGGAGTCGAACCGTAACCGAAAACTGATAAAAACCGTTTGAAATTGCCGAACCGAAACCGTAGCCGAACCGAAAAACTTACTGGTGGCATTAACCGTAACCGTAACCAAACCAAAATAAAATATCGGTTATTTTATTCGGTTCTTGCGCGTTTGCTTGACGTCACTTCTGGATCATCATTGTTGTTTTTAGCAATACGCTATCCTCAAATCGCGGATACAGATTTACCAACAGTAACTAATAAAGTTTTAATAACGAATGTGCAGTTAAGTAGTTACAATTTGGCTAAATTAAGTTTTATTCAGAAAAGAATTGACTGCAGCATGCCGTTTAGAATGATGCTATGCTAAGCTAACTAAGCAGTAAGCATAACAATGAGTAATTATCTCCCGCATGGGTTTACCCACCCACAATGCCATATTTCGCGCGACCATGAATAATTTACAAGGTAACACTGATACACCAAAATTGTAGTAACATTCTCCGCCCCTCTCCAAACCTTTCTCCGCATTACAGTTGTACTAGTTGTGCCCATGCGCATGCTGC